>VXBA01000855.1:1429337-1490963 GCA_013399895.1 Serilophus lunatus | reverse complement strand
GGCGGGTCCCGCGCTGCCTCCGCATCGGCTCCTCCTCCCGATCGCCCCCCGCAGCAGCGCGGGTACCTCCGTGCGGGGCCGTGCGGCGCCGGGGCTTCCCCCGGAGGATGCCCCTTCTGAAGGGAGAAGGAAAGCGTGTTGAGTGGAGGTGGTTGCACATCCGNNAGCAGGAGTGTTCAGATAAAACCTGCACTGAAATCTATTTTAAAATAATTCGGCTGGATATACCACAGCGAGCGCTGTGCGTTATAGAAACTACCATTTAAATAGATTGAAGTATATATTCATTCCATTAGGTCGTGTGAGAATTTGTCTGTATATCAACCATCTGCACTTGTCATAAAATTAATGGCTGGTATGCTGCACAGTGCTTCATCTTCCCAAAAAACTGCGGGTGTTCCAGCACGGCTTGCTTAGACATTCTGCCACAGTCTGGAAGTTGACTCGATAAATGTCTCAGAGCTTAACTGGGGAGGGCTGAACAGTGGGACCCACGCGGGCTGGTTTCAGATCCGGTGTCAGTGTCAGAACTCTTGATGCGCTGGGCAGCAAACAGCTGAATTTCACGTGGTGCTGATCCCGCAGTTCTGCAGCCAAAACCTATGAATTTTTCCCCGAAACACACGGACATTGCACTTTGTTTAGTCCGCACAGCTCTGTTGGCTAGACTGAAGGTGCAAAAAGGAAGTGCGTGCTGACTGAAATCAGCAGAACGATGCTCAAAGAGAAAATTATATTTTGTTTAGAAAAGTTCAGGAAATTCCCCAGAAAAGATAAAATTCATGTACATTTAAAAAATGGGGAGACACATGCATAAGAAACTAAAATTTTATTTTGCCATGTACAGCTGCAGTGACAAAAGTACAGTGAAAATACAGGATGAGATTCAGATTTCATTGTGACTTATGCACGTTCTGGTAGTGATTTGGGGCTCCAAGTAAGATTAATTCCCTGTTTTACTAAGCCTTTTTCAAATACACTACCACCTCAGCACAGTTTAGCCTATGCCAAAATGTTCTTTCAATTTAAAAAGGCTGTGTTACTACTGTAAGTTAAGTGATTTGGTGGCATTCAGCCAAAGTGCTATTTTTACAGAAGTAAACAAAGTGAAAGAATACTTCTCTCTCTGAGCATTTTTCAATTAAGTGTAGTAATTGTTGAGATTTGTTTCTAGTGGCAGGAAAACCATCCAGAAGTAAGGCAAGTGGGGCTTTGCAGCGTCCTTTTAACTGCAGAACTTGCTCATGCATCTCACTATCTGCACACTCAAAGGAAAACTTGAATATAAGCACGATAAGTCTTTGATATCTTATGATCGGTTTAAAGATATTTTGACTCTTGCATGGGTCAGCAAGAGAAAAATTGTCTGAGAAACAGCAACAAACTAAAGAGGCAGTCAGTATAGGCTCAAAAATCTAGGTCTATTTATTATTGACTTTATAATGATTTAAATAATTTATTTTAATTGCTTGATTAGAGATGGCTCCATCTTTTCATAGCTTCACAACCCATATGTGCATCTTTCAGTCATGGCTTGACCTTTTCTATTCCAGCTATTTAATTAACACAGTGTAATATTCTGTGTGAATTATTCTTGTTTGCAGGATATGGTACCGTTTGAATTTGTTAATGTAAAGGAGCAGTGTATTGTTGATAAACTGTTGGAACCCAAATTAGCTTTATCTTGCAGCTAGCTGATTACATTATTTCACTCATGGGCATAATACTTCTCTAAATATGCTAATTTCACTCTTTTCTCCATGTGGTGACATTTTTACTGTTCTCATTACTGACATTTGTAATATTTGGGGTGGGGAAATTTTTCTTGCCTTAACCTCATTATAATGTAGCTGAAGAGATTTGAATATTATCAGATGAAATGCACATACATTCAGGCAAGCAGAAAGGTTATTTTGTCTCCTGGCCCATAACTTTCATGTCTGTAGTGGGATTTGCATGGACTTAATGCCGCCTCAACCCAAACTTGGGGTACAGATGCCCACCCAAGTACTAATTACTCACCCACAACAGCATATCCATTGGTAGGTGCTTCCATTTCTAACCTGAAAGCTCTCAAGGTGGTTGTGCATTGATGCCTGTCTGCCCACCTCTGGCCTCAGACATTCCAGAATTCATCTTAGGAGTTGGTGGCCTGAAGCTCCGATAGACTAGTGGTGACAGACAAGAATTACCTGGCTGAAGCTGCCAAATGCTCATCCCCTCCCTGAGGCAAGTCTGGCTGGACCACTTTTGAGCTGGCACCTGTAGTGTGCCGATTTAAGCTTGGCTTAGGAATATGAACTGAGGCTTTGACAGGTTTGTTATAATCTTGAGGCATCTGGAGAGTCTAGATCTCCTAAAACACATCTATCATGTAGTGGTTGAGCTGGGCAGTCCAGGAGACTGTTCTCCCCATGGAGCAACCCACAGTTCTTAGTGCTTGAGGAAGTGATGTTTGCTCTCTCCACTCATCATGTTTTTGACTGATTTGGTCTCTGTGTGACTTTCTTCAGAGAGATCCGATGAACTTCAGCATTCCTTGGTTCTCATGTCTCTCTCCCAACAGCTCCTAATATCACATGTGCAGTATTGTCCTTTTTTGTGTCAGCTCACACCTTGCAATCTGACAAGCAGCAAATGATTGATACCCTACAAAGGCTAGAAGCATTTTGGCACAAAATGAACCTGAAATTAATTCAAATATTCAGAAGTGGCATTTAGCCATTTCTGAATATTCCTTCCAACATATAAAAAAAGGCCTTTTTTTCCAGGGATTTCCCTCAACTTCTAGACTTCAGCTGGAGTTGTGACAATGCAGTTTCAGAGCTGCCATAAACAGCATTAGTGTAGCAGGGAGCTGTAAAGGGTGTGTTCTTTACACCCTGTCTTGAACAACACTTCTGAAGGTGAGCCTGTGAGGTGTGAGTAAATCTTGTTCTTCCCTCAAGTTTTGACATCCCTTCTAGTTACTCAGGAACAGGTGGTTTAAAATCTGCTCAGTCTTGGGCTTTGGTTTGGGTGCCTTCCAGTGTGTGTTTTCAGGAACCTTCAGCATCTTTTCTTGCCTTTCTTTTTTTATTGAGAAGTAGGTAGACTCCAGCTGTAATGTCATACATTGATTTCCTTGTACTTTAGGAGGAAAATGGGTTTACAGTGCTTCCTTTTTTCTGGTGTCAACAAGAAACGAAAATACAGTCACAGCTTCAGCTTACGAAAGCTGAACAGCTTTATTCTTAAATTCAAACTTCATTGCTTTCCAGTGGGGAATTCATTTATACTTTTTGATTGAAAGCTGTGTATATACCCATGCATCTCCATTGTAGTGGAGATGATTCAAGGTTTGTGGTGAGCCAAAGCCCACTGCCAGGTCCTTCAGGGAGATGTGGGGTAGCTTCTTTTTCTTGTGGAGTCTGCCTTTGTGGCTGGCTAATGAAAGACATGTCAGCAAATTCCCTGTAGGTTCCTTACTGTAGCTCTCAAAAGGAATATGCAAAAGTCACATCTGACTTGGGCTTTGAGCACGTTTTAGAGTGTTTTGTACTCCATTTCTGCTTGTTCTGCCATTCATCACCTGCTTGACAATGAACATGTAGGTGATGATTTTATCTTCTTTGAGGCAGAAGTGAAAGCTGCATGATGTCTTTCATCCAAGCACATTTTGATGCCAACTTCCCTGCCCACTTAGACAGCCTTCAGGCTCAATGTCATATATTTTAGAGAGGCTACATTGGCTCTCCAGCCTCAGCAAACCACCACCCCATGTTCGTTCATTTTATTCAGGGCCACCATGTGCAAGTAACTGCAACATCAGTTGTATTTAGGGAAATTCAGTTTCAAAGACTGACTGGTTTCCTCTCTTCCTGAAAACCTGAGTATTATGGAAATTAATTGAGTCACATGAGGATCTTAGGCTTGAATTGGAAGTGCAGGGTGAAAATCTCCACCTGTGTCCTGGGCTAGGACTGCCTCAGTGCAGCTCTCAGTGTCTCTGATGACAGCAAGCTCTGGTGCTGGTCTGTCCCTTGTGCCTCTGATGAATGTGTTTGTCATTTCTGATCAGACTCTGCCATTGTTCTCCCGCTGTCATTCGCCGAAGCAGCAAGGGGTAACTTAATTACTGCTCTGCTGTAATTACCGATGTAGGCATTAGGGAGTTTGTTTCTGTTGGTCTGGCCAGCCAGAGATACAATAGCTGCCATGCAATAGGTGTTCTGTGAGATCTGAAGACCTGGTTGTCTGGGTAGTGCTTGGGATCAGATCCATCCTGAGGGTGTAAACCTCACAAAATGGTGTTTTGCCTGTTTGCAATGTGACCCTATCATGTAATTCTGTATAGGAATAAGAGGCTGAATGGATTATTTCTCTGTCTGAGATTCTTGGGAGCAGATACAGTAGCATGAGATTTTATGTTCTATAAAGGTATTTAAAAAGAGAGCAATGGTGAGGTAGTTTGGATATGTTGGTATAAAAGTGCAGCTTTAACCTTCTGCAATTTTATTATTTTGCTGTTGCTAAATGCTACCTCTAGTTTCTATGTACCATATGCTTTTGAAGACTGGACATAGAAGACATCATTGCTTCTAACATTAGTATAAAATCAGACATTGGTGGACAGAGTGATGTTAATATTTAAAAAGAATATGAAAATACTGAAACTCTTTTACTGAAAGAGTTTTCCAGATATAAGTTGAAAAATTCTAAGTTTTGGTAAATTTTGCGTATTGCAAGAAACTTCTAAAACCCAAACAGCAGCACTGTCATAATTTCTTGTAAAATTAAAGGTCACCTTCACTCTCCAGAAGTGCAGGAGCAGCTGATTACAACACAAGCTCAAGGAGACCTGAGTGGAGACTTGGGCCTGCAGTCCTTGATTTTTTCTGATATTTAGCTCTTGGTGTTTGCAGATAAAGAAACTTTGTAGTTGTTATCTGAAAAAGAGAAAGAAAGTCTCTGAAGGGCAGATGGTAGAGTTATGTTGACATCACTAGCAGCAGTTTGTTGTATTGTGAAGTTGTGAAAGATAAGCTCCTGTGTAACAAGGCTGTGCTTTTTTCAGTAAATGCAGACTTTCTTTAATGTTTAATATGAAAAAACAGCACTAACATTAATGAAATGATGAAGTTGAAAATTAAATTAGAAAAGCTTGGTAGTTTACAGTTCTGTGAGCTTTTTTAGGTCAAGTGTATCCTTGACATTATGTCAAAACAAGATTTTACCGTCTTTGTGGGAACCCCAGGATACAAAACATACACTTCTAACAGACAAAAATTTGTGTTGCTTCGTGAGAACCTTTATGAAAGGCAGCTTGAAACAAAGGCTAAACTCCCTTCTGCTTGTTTTACCCACGATGAAAGAAATGGAAGTATGTGAACAATGGAATAATAGCCATGCTTTTTGTTTAAAATTCCTATAATAATGGCAATCACTAAATCTAATACCCTGATTGTTCATGTTGGTTACTGTGCATTTCAAAAACTGTTCTTGAGGTTCACATGGTAGGTCTTTTTCAATTCAATAATTCATGTAATTCAAAAATAGCTAGTATAATTTCATTCTGACAATTAATTATACCTCTAATTGACTCAGTCGTTAATCATAATTTGTATCCTTTAGAGTACAATAGCTAACAAAATCATGTATACTACCATTATAACCCCTTTGTGGATCAAATACAAAAGGTTCAGTTGTAGTAATGACTGTATATTACAATGTCTTGTAGGAAAAAACCTCCATATTTTTAGAATACTATTGACTATTTACTGCAACAGCCTGAGGGAAAACGGTGTATTTCAGAAGTTTTAGACTCTTTTTTTGTTACCATTTTGAAGTTCTTGTCAGTCAAGTTTGCAGGACAGAATAACAATAAAGTGACAAATGGTTACAGTTTCTGACAGTGAATTTTAAGAAAAGTGCTTTCATATTTATTACTGACAAGGAATGGAAAAAGAAATAGAAATAAACTTTACTTAAAATGTGAACAAATTATTTTTTTTTTAGAAATACATACATTAAATTGCAGACATGCAAGTTCCCTTAACTTCAAAATATTATATTAGTATTAAGTTTTGTATTAAATTTTCCATTTATTTGGAAATGTTGTCAGAAATATGTTAGAAGAAATGGCTTTGCTACTAAGTTTCCTCAGCAGCAGGGAGGTGTGATTTGCATCCAGAAGGCAGACAAAAAGGTGGAATTGTGGCAGCCTGGCTTAAGGAAGAACAAGGAAGTCTGTCCTTTTATGTCCTGGTGGAAGGTTTTGGTCGAAGACGTATTCTTTTCCTTCAAACATTTCTTCTGCTAGAGGAGACCAGTGGGACCAAGGTCATTCAACATTCAGTTCTTGAGCAGAAAACTAAACACGTGCTACAGGATGGGAGGAGAACAGACAGCAGGGAGAAGCTGTCCAGGACTTCAGGAAAAGCTTTCAAGGAAGAGCCCTATGGGATTTATGGGAAGAATTTCATGAAGGTGTGCATGAGATGATGATACACTGTCATTTCGAGCGAGGGCAGGAAGTCCTTCCCAGTGCTGTATTCTGGGCACAACTCCTTACTTCCCCTTAAGGAGTCAGGCAGCAATTTCCTTTGCTTTATGGGAAGGACAGTTTGAGGTTTGAGGCATTAGCCCACACTCTTGTCTTAATTCATGCCATGAGTCACTGAGTCTTAGGGTAAGAAAAACTGTCAGATGCTCAGCCCTGCCACAGGAGGACTGGAAAGTGGGTGCAAATTCCCCTTTTGGCTTCTTTCTTTTCTTTTGATGCTCTCCTTCTGGAGTGGCATAATGGAGAGGAAGGAAGGGTGTGTTGACTTCAGGCTACCAGGTTAAGCATCATGTGCCAGCCTTATTAGTGCAGACCAGTGTGTCCTGAGAGTGCCCATGAAACTCCTACCTATCCTTCAGTAACCCAAATATCTGTGCAAATCTAAGTTAGCTGCCTGCTGGCTGTGCTGCATCTGCAGTATTAACCTTCCCAGAGTCAAAACTAACACAGCAGTAACTGGTCAGGGAGTAGTACCTGGATGTTTGTGCAGCCTATCCTGAAAACCACACGTGTCTATTTAGAGACCTTCTGTTTGCCCACAGTAGGCTGATTATAGTGCATAGCATTGTAATCACATGCAGATTATTTAAAGTTGTTTTTTAATTTACAGAGTTAATGTACTGTGAAACCATTAAGTCTGACCTCCAAACCAAGTCACTTCTGTTTGATTTGGGGAGGTTGCCAATCCTCCCCCATACCTTCTCTTTTCTCACTCCTGGCTGTTAAGTTTAGTTAAGATTTTGAAGTTAGGTGACTTTTTGAGTGACCTGGCTATTCTGTATTAATGTATTCAAAATGGTGATTCTGTTTTCTATGAGGAAGTATTACGGATTTTCAAGAAAAACCATTTGACAATGTTTTTACTAAATACATTTACCAGGATTTCTTTGTACTCCTTCTTCTAGAAAATAATTTTAATACCTCTCAATTAAATCTCATATTTAAGCAGCAGGGTGTTTTGGCAGAAGCCAAGTGCCACGCACTAATGAACTCTTCTAATTTCCTAAATTATTGTAAATGACTGACAGTACATTGAGCTTTTTAATGACAGTACATTTAACTTCTAACAACTTTGATCAAGTCCACTTGTAGTCAGACTGCCTGCTGTGCTGAACTCTTTATTCTTATATCCCACTAAGTTATTCAGAAAAGTTGTTAATCAGAAACATTAAATTATTTTCTCTCTTAGGACACAAAGTCTACTGGAGAGTACTTGGCCAATTCACTGCTTTTCTTTTACCTGCCCTCAGCGCTAAGTCTAGATGAGTCTTCATGTTTGACAGTACTTCATGTAAAGACAACTGGAGAGCTTTGGTTTTTTAATTGGTAGATCTCTATTTTGCAACGTGTTACCTTTCTAAAGAACACCTATGTTTTTTTGCCAATTATATAAGCTGTCGCAGTTGCAAAAGTTGAGCTGAAACTTGGTCCATTTTCAGTTCCTGGTTGGATTCTGTATATGCCTTGTGTAAAGTCAAAACATGAGACAAATTATTCCTGCTTCCCTTTGTACTGTGAAGCCACACCATTTGTGGAGCCTGATAGAAAGAACTAATTTGAAGTATTCCTTTTCTGTTGTGGATCAGAGTACAACTGAGAAAATGAAGACTCCCACAGAGCTCTTCTTTTCAAAGGGAATATGCATTTCTGTTCTTTCCTGCTACCCGATCTCCCTGAGGAATTGAGGCCTGAGATGTGCAATGGATATTTTGCTTCTTTGCAACACATTTTATTTATATACCTTTTACTTGTACACATCTGTGTCCAAACTGTGTGCACTCACATGTGCCATACAACCTCAGGTTTTGCCTAGGAATCACTTACCATCAATCTCACACTAGGAAATACTGAGAAGCAGAGCCCAGCTTTTATGGTCTTTGTGAAGCTATGGTAACAATGACTAAGAAAAAAGGTTATTTAAAATTATAATTCTGCTAATATGTCTTCAGGTCTTCTATGTTCAGATACCTCTTTTAATTACTTTTTGAAACTCCTATAGCATATAGTTGCATCAGAAACCTCTGTTGGTCATGAACAGAGTGCTCCAAATTATTGTAATACCTATTTGATGTAGTATATGATATTTACCTTTTATCATGTGTCTTTTCTCTAGCAGGCACTTAGATATGCATGACAAATATTATAGGGAAAGAATTGTTTGACTATTCTCACCAAGGAATACATAAAACTGAATCAAGACACAGATTCTTCACACAAGTTTAGACAGAATCCCCATTTGTCTTTGCAAAAACCCCCAATGTACATTTCTTTAAGTCTTTAATTCTGTAAAATGTTTCCAACTTCACTGTGGGTTGTGTGACGTGTATTGCATGTGATTATATCAGGAGAAGATACATACTTATTTAACAATGATTCTAATACTGTTTGATGATAGGAACAATTAGCATCTTGCTAAGACAGACTTCTCATTGTTTCTAAATTTTATAGGGGAATAGGTTTACAACTGAAGAAAGTGTGGTGACATGACAAACATTCAGTAGAGAAGAGGCTGTTTACCTAGCTGGTTTCTGGGGAGTTTCTTTGTGTGGCATTGAACTACTCTCCTGGTGACTTGAGCTCTGAGCTTCCCACTGCATATGCACTGTGGTTAAAACCACACCTTGCAAAAGCATAATATACATGTGGAAATCCCATTAGAAAAGCATAAAGAATCAACAGTTGGCTTCAAAGTGCTTTCTTGTCTCTTCCAGTAAAATTTCAGCTTGTGTAGCACAACCCAACTGCTGAGTGAAGCTACAGGATAAACTGAAGGTTTTGCAATTGAAAGTCAGCTTTACAAAATCCTCCAAAAAAGTGTCACTAATTTCTTGCATTTATTTGGATTTACATTCTCAAAAATAATTAAATGTACTGCCCTTAAAGCAAGAAAAATTGTGTAGTCAAAAAGACAGCCATGCAAAACAGCCATGACAGACATGGCCAAAGCAGGAATAATTTCAGTTTTATGAGTTGGAAAATCTGAAAGATAGGTCAGGCCAATCAGCTCCCACGTGGTGTGATATGATAATATAATTGCAGCACTGAAAGACAGAAGATCGATAAACACCCTGGTAGTGTTCAGATCTGGACTGAGTCTAGACTTAGCTCTTGAGCAGAATCACTGTGAAAGAACATGGTGAGCTTTAACCTCTTACCATGCCTCCTGCCAGCTCCTGTAGCTGCACCAGCACGTGCCCCTGTGTCTGCAGATGGCCCTCCTGCCTTCTCTGGACTTGCTCCCTCAGGTATACTAACCTCTTCCTTGGAAAGCCCCAGAGCCTCCTTCCTGGGGTGGGGAGGACCATATGGTGAGACATACGGTCCCCGTGAGCCCTCCTTATGTCCTGCTTGTACAAGTTGCTGGAGCGCGAGACTGAAGGCCAAGAGTCAGAGACTTCTCTGTGTCACAGCAACACCATCCTGTCAAGTGTTGCTTTGCCTATGAGAGGAATTGTGGAAAACAAACCAAACTGCAGATTCCCTCCTGTCATTGCCCTTAAGAAAGAGAAGCCATTTAAAAATTTTGTGTTCCCTGAAGATAAAAAATGTCAGAGGTCTTTAGTTTTAAGGCTTCATGCTGGAGCTTTCATGAGTGAAAAGCTCATGTTCCCCTGGAAGTCTGGGGGGGAAGAGACCCCTTGACTGTAGGAAATCCCAGCCCTGATATACCTCCCACTGAATTTGTGTGAAAACAGCAGCTTAATTTAGAAAGCTAAAAAGCACAGCTATGCAAGAGTATAAACCCTGTCAGAAGAAGTAGGACTCTCAAAAGTCAGCACACAGTGTGCACAGGGTTCCTCTTATTCCAGCGTTTGGACTTCAGCATTCAGAGATTTCTTATAAACTTACGTTTGAATTAATCCTGAAGAACTTTCCTCAGTGGCCTCTTTCCCAGTGGGCTGTCTTCTGTAATTCCCTCAGCTGGCACCACTGGGCTCCCCCATATGGCACTGTCTGCTTCTCCACTACCTGCCCCACACCTGGGGAGGAGTGAAAGGCAAAATTAGCACCCACCAGTAAAGGAAATTTTCTTTCCTGTGTTTATTTAACTCATGATGTATGCCAAACCATCATTTGATCCCTAAGTAGAGTGACAGGATTGAATTGGTTTGTTTATTTTAAATAAACTGCTAGAAGTCATAGGAGCCATATGTATCAATTTGATATGTTAAATCTTAGGCATTATACAGACAAAAATTCTGGATGATTTAGCTTCAGTAGAGGTTAAAATAATGGATTTTTTTTATGATCTTAAGCTGTAGTCCCCCTCTTCAGCTCTATGGAGCTGTTACATTTTTCCATTTAAAAATGAACAGTTTTTCCTTCTCAATATGTCCCTAAAGAAAAGTTGTTCTGAAAGTGCTGAGTTTATTCAAGTTTGCTAGCATTTCAGCTTGACAGTTTCAGTGGGGCATATAAATCTCTAAGCAGCAAAGGAGTAAATGGGAATCTTGGGTCAGTTTAGTTGGATGGCACAATTTCCTTTTTCCAAGTTTTCTGTCAATGAAATTTAAAACAGTTTAAAAATACCTGCTAGTTTGGTTATGCTGGTGTTCCTTGGTTTAAGTCAAATGCATAGGAAGCTGGTTTGCTATCATTGACAGTGGGAAATAATCCCATGCAGAATGGCTTACTCATAAAATTTATGTTCTCTAAACTCTGGATGCTATTTGCAGGTTTATTGTTAGCCTAATTCTAAACAGTTTGGCTACAGTGCTTTATTGCCTCAGGTACAAGTGAAAATTCTAAGCTCGTGCCTATTTTCATTTTTTATTTTACATTTTGTGTGCTAATACACTGTTTTAAACTTTAGTGTAAGAATGTTCTTTCAGTGCTTGCAGTACAAATTTGACTTAAAAAAGTCTACAAATGTAATAAAGCAATCATAAACAAAGCAGGTGTTCTTAATGTTTTCTGCGCTGTGGGAGATGGTAGGTAACACTTCACGTATCATAAATCACATCTCTACAGCTGTTTTTTTTTTTCTTTACATAGGTGAAGATGTCAAACCATTTACTCCTGAGAAAGCCAAGGAAATTGTGATGTCTCTACAGCAACCTGCAGTTTTCTGTAATATGGTTGACAACTGGCCAGCCCTGCACTGGAACGTGAAATACCTTTCTGCAGTGTTAGATGGAAAGACAATCCAGTTTAGGCTGGGCCTGAAGACAGTGGATTTAGGTGAGAATGAGGTGGAGAGTGTTAATGTCACAACTTTCTTTTTTGGGTTCTGCAATTATTTGCCTTTCCATTAATACTGTTGACTCTCCAATGTGCTACTAGTCATTGCAGGCTTTTTTTTTTAGGACATGGGATTTGGCCAGCAGTGGGACTCTCCTTTCTCATGTGTTTATTTGTAGTGGGAAATCTGGTGGGTAATACTAACACATAATAATCAAGTGTCTCAGTTTTCCTTCCTTGCTTCGTGGTGTGTGTTTTTGGTCCAGTCTTACATGGGATTAGGTTGTTTGTGTGAGCTGAGCTTTCCTATCCACAGACATGACTGTGTTAAAGAATTAGCCAAATAACTAGTCTATCTTGGGGGGTTTATCTATAAAATGGTGATAATTCACACCTTCCTCCACAGGCTTTATAGGACTGTTGTGATTTTCAGTACTTTAAGGTCCTGTATATAGAAATATATATAGAAAATATAGAAATATAAAGTGTTGAGAGAATCATTTAACAACAATTTCACCACTAACCCTTCAGATTTGCTCAGACTTTCTAAGAACATGTCATGGGAGAAAGACAATTTTTGTACTTTATTTTAAATACCCCAACTTTTTCTGTATGTAGCCACACATTAATGTGTCCATGGACAGAATTTCATACCAGAGAAGGAAGATACAAGAAATGTATTCCAAGGTGGCAATCTGTTAGCCACTTGAAAGGTTATGCATTGCTTTATTTGTACCCTGTATATCCTTTGCCCTCCCAACCACATGCTAAAGGACATTTTGCCATGCATTTTCTCCTGTTTGCCTCTAAAGTCTCCTTACACTAAACAGGATTTTTTTTCTCCTTAGGCCAGAAAAACCTAGTTCTTCAAAAATGTTCAGTATAAGTTATAGTCCACCTAGCTATTCTTTCTATAGTCTTCTGACCTTCCTCAGCTGAACTACCTCTTTCTTGGAATATAGAGACTGCACAAAGACTGCAGCTGAGGGTCAGCTAGTTCCCGTGAAAGTGATAGGATTGCATTACATCACATTATCTTACTTAACAACACTATGTGAAATTTGCTTTCTTCACAGCATCATGACCAGGTTATTTCATGTTCAATTTTTGCAAGGCAAGTGATGAAACAGAGAGGGAAAATGCTTGGCATGTTAGGATTTCAAAGCATTTTACCAGCATAGATTAGTGATTCCTATGCCATTTCTGGGAAAGCAGATGTTACTTTTTCACTTTCCACAGAATAACTGAAATGTAGAAGTAACATCTTCATAGTGACATCTCTGTTGTTCAGTGAGGTACCAGCCAGTTCTTGCATTGCATGTGAAAGGCACCCCATTGCTGATAGGGAAGGTGTCATGTGCTTATATATGGCATTTTCCTTGATACCTTGTTAATATATCTCAGTTGTAACACACAAGGCCTACCAGGTAAAGAATAGTTTTGGCCCTACTTTCCATTAATTAGTAGGCACTTTTTGAGAACCAAATGGGTGTGCCAGCTGGGAAAGTTTCTGATGGGACTGATGGAGTGTTACGTAGCTAAGTCATGGATTGATGCCACCAACTAAATAGGTAAGAGTGATCACTTAACAATGACTTGTAGTCACTAGGAATATAGTGTGGATTTAAATTGGAATTTTTCTCTTGAAGCATCTTTGTTTTTTTCCTAAAGGCATTAATCCCTATGCAGCAATCAGTTTGTCTCCAGGAACCTCCATTATATGCTAACAGAAGCTAGAATTACCTCCAAGACGATGGCTACAGCCTTCAGGGGTTATATTGTAATTGAATGAGACCTGTGATGCTATAAAAAATTTGCATTGTAAGGATGTATTAGTGAAGCCATTATCTAAGCCATCTCAAAGTCTGAAATAATGTAATATATTTCATGTGCCAGTCATTTGAAAGGTGGTTGATCTCGCTCTTGAATGCTTAACACTATTTTTTAATGACGGCCTCTCTTTCTTATCCTTCTTCCTGCTAAATTTCCTAGATCAAACAGAACCAGGGATGTAGTTAGAGAAAAATACAAATAAAATTGTATTGATCTCTTGCTGAATATTCATTCCATATTTACAATAGATTTATTACCTTTTTATTTATTGCTAGGTGGGACCACTCTTGCCACAGTTAACAGTTGTAAACATGTTAAAAAAAAACCCCTGTTCTCCTGCATGTAGGTACATTTTGGTGTTAGTCTGAAATGGCTGCTTTAGAGTTTCTGAGGTTATTTAAGCCATAAGATTCATCTGGAAGACCCAAAATTGCTTGAGACGTCTTACTATAGAAACTTCTCATCTTTCTTTAGTGCCTGTTGGATGGGATTCCCAAGCTGAAGATTCCTTAGTGTAAAAAAAATGAGAATTGCATATGGGGCAACTTGGTGGGAATTGCGTGGATTTTTTATTTGCTTTTTTTTTTTGCTAGTTTTTATTTTCCTGAGGCATATGGATGTGGGAGGCACATTTGAAACATGGAAAATGTGGGAGCTAACAGTATAATTTGTATGAATTATTTGTACCCACCTAAGTTTGTGTGTTTGGTAGTATTCTGTCTGATTACACAAGTTAAATAGTATGTGTTCATGAGAGGGGAAAAAACACATTCAGAGGATTAAGCATTGACAGAGATAAGATACCTCCAGAGAGAGTACCAGCGTTCATTACAAGAACAATGAAGGCCCTATTAATCAGGAAATCCTTACCCAGCTAGTTCCAGCCATGCTAAAAGATTTATTTTTCGCATGTGAGATAAAGGGTGGGGAAAAGCTGCAGAATCTGGTTTCTGACAGAGAAAATGTAGCATTATAGCCCATCTGTCTGATGGGTACCTGGAGCACACCAGCAAGTACTAAGTAAGAAGAAAGCTTACACAAAACTGAGTTCTGTATGCTGCCATTTTTGACCTTTTTTGTGGTTGTCTAGTAAAATGAATAAACAATGACTTTACTGTGAAGAAGCTGGAGAGAACAAGACGTTGTCATGCTGATCAGTTTATGAGTCACAAGATATCTGGAGGAAATTTCTCTTATTGATGCTGGATAGAGCTGATGCTGTCACATCCACAGTTGGATGGAAAAGGGCTGCAACTTGATCATCTGCTCAAGAGGTTTTACCACTAAGGATGGCAAAAGAATTCAAGCTTCTTGATGTTTGATATAGGGAGGGACTGGAAAGTTGGCTATAGATTCAGTAGCTGAATAGGAAGCTGAAAATACAGTACAAATACTGTACACTGATTAAATGTCACATGAAGCTGAGGTTTGAGGGGGTTATTGGAGTTGGATGTAGACAGCCAGTTTTTTGTTTGTGAGTATGCCTGTGCTTTGCTGTAGTGTGAAACTGCTACTTCTTACTTGGATTATTGTTTAATGATTGTAATTCCCCAGCAGCTGTGAATAGATGATTGTTTTTCTTTAAAGAAATGGAGAAGATATTTCACTTGAATTGTTACAGGAGCTTTAGGTGCTTTCTAAGGCTATTATGCTTTTTTCCCCTACATTTCCCTTAATACCCACTGCAAACACTCTTTCTGAGAAGAACAGAATACAGTGTCTGTCAGGACCAGACCTTAACTAAGGAGGGGAACCTACTTTTTCCTTCTCTCTCTCTGTCCCTCCCTCTCTGGCATTAGGTGGGAGAGAGGAGGACTGTTACGCCTTCAGATACCATGTCATCAGAAGAACTGGCAGCCTGCTCTAGACTTGCATGGTTTAATCTACAATTTGTCAATTACAAAACACCCTCAGCTTGTAGTCATTAAGTATTAGCAAACTGGTTAATAATGTTCTTGCTTTTAGCTGCTCATTGTTAACATTGTCACCTCTGTTGAAGCCTACAAATTCATGTAAGCAATCTGTTTAGATTGCCCAAATATATTTTTTGTTATTATTTATTTTCCATGGACACCCACACCCTGATACTGAACAAGTTATAAATCAAAGCAAGAACCCTACCCTGAGGAGATTGTGTCCAACAAGATAGTCCTGCATTTCATAGTTGGATTTTTTTTTAAAATGAACCTCAGAGTGAAGTCCTCTGTGAGGTAGAAAGAGCATATTTTTTGCCTTTAAAACATTTGCCCCTGAGTTATCTTGGAAAATAGGCAGTGTCCTAGGCACTCTTTGTTCTAATGAAAGTAATACAGCTATAGAGTCACCCTCAGTAGTGCTTATGTCTTTTATCTAATTTTTCCATCAGACCATCTTTTAGTAGAACAATGTGCATTGCATTAATAACTGGGTACAGGAAAGGTACTGCAGCACGGGCATGGGATCTGACAGAGATGGCTGTGGTTACTGCAGGTGATTTGCAAGTCTTGTGTGCAGTCTTTAGGTAGGGAACCCTTCTACTGCACAGACCCAAGTTGCAGGTCGCTGAATAGCAAGGTTTGTTTGACACTTTTTGTTCATGATTTGATAGTGTGGGGAAGGAAACCACTATCTAGTCTCCTACAGTGGAAAATAGCAAAATAATAGTGATAAAGGTTTATAAAAACTGTTTTCTGCCCACAGGGAATAAGAACAAATGGATGAGATTCTATGGGAATTGCTGCTGTAACAGAATGAAAGTGGTAAAGAATGAAGAGCTGCTGCTGCACAACAGTGAAAGGATCCCATTTCTGTGCAGCTCTGTGCAAGTTGCACAAGGTTAAATTGCAGCTCTGTCATTGTCATTCATGCAGGCTGCAGTAATTTTTCCTCAGTTGTAGTTACAGTAAGATAATATTTTTCTTAACATTGGATAAGTCTCTTTGAAGCTGGCACGATTAGTGGCTGGGGGAAATGAAGATCTCTGATTAAGTTCAATTAAAATATACTGTGATGTGCATTATCTTGTAGACCTTCCAAGTGACCTGACCTTGAGTTGAAAGGCTGTATCAGTCAGCCCGACCAAAGCATGATGGGAGCAAAACACTGCTGGTAAATAGTTCTTGTGTCTGCCAAGGAACCCTGTAATATGCTTTTGTCAGTCCCAAATGAAAAATAAGGGCACACAGCATTTTAGATGGATCACTGGCAGCACGTGTGGTTCCATAATTTGCTTTCTGTGTATTACCATGCTGGTTTGGTTATTGCTTTAGAGAAAGGGTAAGAGGAACATGTCCATCTGCATAAATCCATGGAGACAAAGAGGACACAAATACTTGCATTCACATTTGCAGCTCTCACTCTCACCAGAGCTGAGAGGGAAACTTACTTTTATTGGTCCTGTGCTCAATGCTCATGTAATATTTGGCTTTTCTTTTTGTTGCTCCAGTTCCCCAGTTTGAAACCAGGTGTAGCTACGTGGAGGCTACACTTGAGGAGTTCTTGGCTTGGAGCTGTGGGCAGCCTTCTTACCTCTCTGGACCTTTCAGATGTTACGATTACTCCAAATACTGGACTTATGCTGACTACAAATACATTGCCAGAATATTTGAAGACAAGCCAGAAATCTTCCAGGTAAAACATTAATATTATCTCTTCCTAGTTTAATCATTGGCAAATTACCTAGTGTAGCTTCTGAAATCTCTACTGCCATCCCCTCTCTGCTCCTCTGACCATTTATTTTAAAATTTCGAAATAAAAGCTTTTGGCTGTCAGACTAAAGGAGAACTAGTACCAAAGTGGCAGCCATCTATAGGTCTGAGTCTCCTTATAAGTTCAAAAACAACACTCCAAGTGACAAAAAACATCTACCAAGTTGACCCTGCTGCTCAAGTTTGCAATATGCCAGGCCTGCCAGCTGCCTTTCATCTCCACACCCTATTTCTATCTCACATTCATACCTTCAGTAGAGGTGCAGAGGTGTTCTGACTGACTAGGAAGAGATAAAAATCCCAAAAAAGCCCATAAAAACATTAATATTATCTCTCTAGGAAGAGATAATATGTGTTCTGACTCTAATGCTGGTTCATGTTGTTTGAACTAAGAGCTCCTAGGGTGTTTCAGGCTTCCCCAGACTTTTGTATGACTTCCTCTGTCTGTGGTCCTGTCTTGATCTTCTCTTTTACTGCCTTGACAGACAGCATTTTCCTGTGCTTTATGGCACAAGTTATTAGCAGTCCATGAAAACACAGTTGAAGGAAACAACCATTTTCCTATTTCCTTCTTGCCCTTGCCTCCATTCAAGAACAAAGTTGAGACCCCAGAAATTGCATTTCTGTGCAGGTGTCATGGCATAACCTGATCACCTGACCTATAACAAGCAACAGATTTGTACTGCAGTTTTAGAATAGACATACATAATGGATTTTTTTGAAAGCAGAATCTGGGAAGGAAAAAGTCGATGGTGTTATGCAAGCAAATATGGTGTGTGTCATCTGCCATTTTCACAGGCATGGGAGTGAAATGCATCCATCAGTTCCAGACTCATACAGCTTTTGAAACACTGCTACACAATTTATGCCAGCCAAAGTGTTCTTTGTAGAAATTCTCTTCCATTCTTAGGTGAATTTGATGATTACCCCTTTTTTTCATTCTTGATTTTATTTAGATTTACGTAAGGTGATTTGAAGGGGAAAAGAAGGCCAACTGCACTGTTATTTATAGTGATTAATAGGGCCATTTAGAAGTTGTTTGAAATTTAGATTGCACTGTTTATCATTTACAGTTGTGTGGGCTAAGGTAATGATTCCATTATTCTAATCTATGAGCAATATCTAGCATCTAACGTTTTTTGTTCAGTTGATATTTCATTACAGAATTTGAGATATAAATCAGAAGCAAGATACATGCATGAAGTTTAAATAGAAATGAGACCTTTTAAAGTGACATACGGGTACAGATTAACTTCATTATAAGCAGCAAATGAAATAAATATAATTCACAAGTAATGTGCCATCTGTTATGGTTGGAACACCTTTTAGTGCATTTCTTCTTACTGTGGCTTTTTATTGTAGAAAAGGAACTCACTGTGACAAGATCTCAGTAATACTACCGGTTTCTTTTCACTTCATTGGTTAAAAACTATTTTACCCATAATCGCTTCAACTATTTACTATAGCAGCAGCATTTTCAAAAAGTTCTTTTAAATCTAATATTGATTATGTGTGCTTTCTTCCCACTTAAATTGTAACAAAATACAAAAACTATTTAGGTGTGAGATTAAAGTGTAGAGATGGTGTAATGCTTAACTTTTTCACTGAAATAGTTGTATTGGATTTTAAATTTTATGGCTGCTGAAATCTATAGGAGCAACTTTTTTGTTTTGATCTTTTGATGTCTTTGACAAATGTTTATATTACACTTCTGCATTTTTTTCAAATGATACTTTTAAAATCAATAACTCTGAAATTCGAAATCTTTAGCAACATCTAATTTTTGGGAAGGCTATTGCTCATTTTGAGGGTTTGCAGATACAGAGTCATGGTGAAGTCATCCTTAAAATGTCCAGCTTTAGTTTTCCCCATTCATAGATCTTAAAAAAGGATAGTCATCCACCTGTCTGCAAGCAGCAAGCTTACATAGTTAAATTAGGAGGCCAGACTCCTATTTTCTTTTTACAGACAACAAAAAGAGAGAGGCTTTTCCAAAGTGTGGTTGAGAGTGCTTTGACTAGAACAGGAGCCAAGCTTAAATTAGGTTCCTAAAGTCAGGTGATGTGAATGACCCCAAAGTGCTCTACTGAAACAGAACAAACACTGTGATCTTCCTTTTCAGGATGGGAAAAATAAAGCTCAGAGATGAAGCAATTTGCCTGAGACCATCAGGAAGCCAAGAATTTAATCTCTGTTTCCTGTGGCTTGGTCTGGGGCTCCAGCCAAAAGGCACCAGTATCTCTGGCCAGTATACTTCAAGTCCTTTCCAATAAACAAATGATCAGGTCCTGCAGGTGGCAGGATGAGCTGTTGAAAACGTGGGAAAGCTTTTTTCCAACCTGTGCAGAACCACTCTGCAAAACCCTTGGCCTGTCTGAAAAATACCTCACTATGCCTTGTCATACCCACAGGGTTGGCTATGGGAGGATCAACAGACTGGAAGGCTCCAGGACTGTGTCCATAACACATGCACACCTGTTCTGCTCTTTCTCACCATGTAATCAAGGTGTTTTAAGTTCACTGCCTCATATGTGTCCATTGAATAATAAGAAACTTAAAAAAAACCAGCTTAACACTGGGTCAGAGATGGGATAAAGTCTGTGTTTCCAGACTCCATGAAGAAAGCTGAGATAGGAGCAAAGAGAGAGCAAATGTGCCACATGCATTGTCAAATCAGTTTGAAAAGGGAATAGGGATTTTCCTTTACTTTCTTCCTATCATTCTTTTTTAAAACGCCATATATCGGAATTTTTCTAAAAGCAATCCTGAACTTGGGTGGGTCATTTGGAGAAAATAAAAAAGGACTGTTTGAAAAGGAAAAAAAGCCTCATGTGGCCATGAGCATTTGGGCAGTCCTGTAGAGCAAAGAGGCAACTTGACTGATGTGAAAGGCAGGGGTGAGAACAGTAGACAGAGATCTGGGAGGCTGTGTAGTCAGACAGAAAAAGAAGAAAGTCAGCAGAAGAACTGCTACTAAAGAGGAGAATTTTAGAGGAAGGGGCACAGGCCATGAGTTCTCCAGAATCCCACCAAGGAGAAACAGTTGCAGTGGATCAAGAGTGACTGAACAGTGGAAGAAGGAGACTCTGAGAACTGAGGGTGGGACATGAATCAGTTCAGTAGCTTACATAAACAACCTTTTTGTTCCTGTAGGATGTAAGGTGGTCTGACTTTGGTTTTCCTGGAAGAAGTGGAAAAGAGAGCACACTGTGGATTGGTTCTGAAGGAGCAAACACCCCCTGCCATTTGGACTCCTATGGCTGCAATTTAGTGTTGCAAGTACAAGGAAGGTAATGAGTGTATATACATACAGCAAATAAAGGGAAGGGTTATATACTGTGCTTAAAGCTAGTTTTGGACTCTTCGAATATTAATTCTGGTGCCTGATTATTTTAGTTTTCTGAACTCTAAATGATTGAAGAGCATCATAACTGTTCTACAGGAAATGGCAGAACTTCAGGAGGTTGGAGTTTGATTGGGTCATGGAGCTAATTTTATTGTCTGATCTGTGTGTTATGATTCAGTAGTAAACATTTTAATCTTCCTAGTCCTTATGGAATCAGGAATTTTGTATTTGGAGATAAAGAGTTAAAAATATAAAGCCCTGAAACAAAACAGAAATAAGCTAGTTTAGACCTTTACAATATTCTTTGTGCAAGAGCCTTTAATAGCCTGCTAGAATTAGTTTAAAAGAGGAACATCGGGATGGGAGCAGCCAGCTGTGAGCAAAGTTGAAGGGGACATTTGGAGGCTCCAAACTCATTTGGGAGCATGTGACTTTGTTGCTGTGTCTTTCCGCCTGTTTGCATACTGTCTTTTGTCCCCCTATTCTTTATTTTGTCCTTCCCTTGCATACTTGCCTCAGGGTTTGTTTTCTTTGTTGGAGTTTTTTGTTATGTTTTGGTTTTGTTTTATTATTTATAATTGCTAGAGTAGTGCTACAGTAACAAAACAAGCTGCACACATTTTTTAGGTTTGATAGTATGTAGGGAAGGAGTAAATTTCTAGTGGGATTTCAGTGGGCTTAATTACTCTGACACTTTAGTAAAATCATGGGGGTGGTGTGATTAAGGTGCAGGATTGGAAGTCAGGTGTGCTGGCTTCTAGCTGGGCAGTGCCACAGGTTGAGTGGCTTTAAGGCCTGAGGGAAATGAATTTGTCATCATCATCTGATCTCTAAGAAGGGTAACTGCTTTGCTCCCAGGCAGGTTTTCATTCACATTTCCAAACAGCCCTGAGATCCTTGGGTGGATGCCCAGCAGAGACACTCCAGCAGCCTCCCTCAGCCCTGCACCGTGCTGCAGCCAGCCCTGTAGACTTCCAGTTGCATCAGTAAGCATCATGTGTTGAAGTCCAGACACTTAAACATATTCAGGAGTCAGAAGTCTCATTGAAAACCATGAGACTTAAATGCCTAAATAACTTCTAAGGATCCACCTAAATACTGGGTGTACTAAATAAGCACAGTGATCTAGCAGATGTGATACCCACCAAGCCTCTTTGATCTCTACCTTCAGATGTTGAACTCAAGCCAGAGTTCCAGCATCACATAGCAGTTTTGTCTGCCTTCCCGAGACACTTCCTCCCCCTCTAGTAGAACAAAATCCTTGTTCCTGTCAGGGAGAGAAGTCTAGGGCCTTTGCATGGCATGAAAAGACAAAGTTGTTTTCCTCTTCAGAACAAAGTCTTTAAACAGATTGCAAACTTCCACAAGCTTGTGAATCCTGTGCTCTCCTCCAGAGCAGAAAGATTCCCTTTTGAGACTCACAAACAAGACAGGCTTTGTAACAGAATATAAGCTTATGCTAAACTTAAATAGATTTGCCTTTGCAGGAAAGCCAGGGACGACTCCTTAGCCCTTTGTTGCTATCTTGAATTTCCTCCTTGCATCCCTCGGGCTTCTTAATTTTTTGTTTCATGATACTGCTTTGTCATGAGCCTGCAGGATTAACCCTGAGCATCCTAACTTAGTCATTCTCTGCCTCTTCAGAGGATCTAGCTTGGAGAGCAAAATGAAGTTGCAATAAGTCTTGAGTTTTTGTGCTTGCACCCAGTAGTAGCTTTTGTAATGACCCAAGAAATGTCAGTGGCCCATGGCACTTCCATCTGTGCCAGTCTCTGCAATTCTGGCTGTCCTGCTATTTCTACATCTTTTGTTCCTGTCTCTTCTGCTTTTGTGCCCTTTGGTTGCTTTTTTCCCATTTTCAGATCTGTGATTCAGAACTGACAACCAGAAGCAGTAGACAAAAAGCAAGAAGTGAGTACCAAGGAAAGGGACGAAAAGAAAAGCTCTTACTAGAGTCTGAAACGAGGAGAGCTGCACAAGTTGTCCAGCTGTGCTGTAAAGAGCCTCCCTTATTTTTCCATTGCCTGTTGTATGGGTCATGTTTGTCTGGCACCTCTTAAACGTAATAAATTCCCTCTTTGTGTATTCTTTCTGGTTATTTCTATCTCCTAAAGTACTGCCATATAAAACTTCTATTTCTAAATAACATGTGTGCCTGCTAAGATATTTCATTTATAATACCCTTAAAACTGGGACCTCCACTTCTGGAATATTATTTTTTTTTTCTCTTTGATCTGGTCTGTGTAACTGAAATAGAGACATAAACTCCTGAGGACAAGGTCTGTGCCTCAGCTCTGTTTGGCCCCGCACTGTGGTGCAGTCACGTGCTTCTTTGGGCACAAAGAGAGCAACCTGGCACGTGAGTGCCCTCACAAGCAGAGCAACCCTGTCCTGCTAAATGCTCATCTGGGCATCTGGCCACACCATTTTCATCATGTGGAACTCTTAACTCAAGAAATACAGATGTTTCAGGATGCTTATGTTTATGAGTCTATCTGGGTTTTATTTATGCCATCTTTGGCATGGGAGAATCAAGGTGTTTTTTAC
Source organism: Serilophus lunatus (assembly GCA_013399895.1). Taxonomy (NCBI): domain Eukaryota; kingdom Metazoa; phylum Chordata; class Aves; order Passeriformes; family Eurylaimidae; genus Serilophus; species Serilophus lunatus. The sequence continues at coordinate 1,467,826 of VXBA01000855.1, read as the reverse complement.
TAAGAATGAGGGGTTTGTGACTAACAGCCATGTAAGTACTGCATATGATGATAGGGAACAGAAGATCATGTCCATATCCTTTTACTGTTGCCATCCTAAACACACAGTGCCCTCCTTTCAAAATAAACATGTGTTTTGGAAGCCTTTCATTCAGTGAATGAAAATAAATTGTCTCTAATAAAACTATTTCCTCTAGTTTATAGAGCAATTTTTAGTTCTCTGAGCATCTGTATACGCTGCATGTAAACAGGAGGAACGAGAAACCAGATGGGAGAGTTTTTTTAAATTTTATTTCATCTGCCTTTTAGAAATAATTTGGTGAGAAGCTGTAAATCTTTTCAGTTAAAAAATTAAAAAGTGGAATATTTTTAAAACACTTTCAGGAGACAGCCTGTAAGCACTGCCTGTGTTCTCACTGCGTAGGAGATTCACACAGCGAGGCAGATTTATGTTTTATTGAAAACCTTGCTACTGCCTTTAGTTCTTTGCTATAAGTGACATGCACTGAATACATTTTTATCTTCTCTCTATTTTCAGGAAGAGATGGCACCTCTTCCCACCTGGTGACACGAGTTTCCTTTATCCTACCAGGATCCCTTATGAGGAATCCAGCATATTCAGCAAAGTCAACATTGCCAATCCTGATCTGAAACGCTTTCCTAAGTTTAAGAACTCAACAGCCCATGTTGTTACACTCAGTCCAGGACAGGTACCATTTACATACAAGCTTTACATTATTTTATATTCAAGTAAGTCGTCATTTAACTGGCTAATTAAGGGTTAGAAAATCTTAACAAACTGACTGTGGAACTTCCCTGTTCCTTCTCTCTGCACTCAGACTTGACACATTTCTCTCAGCACAGGAGTCTTCTTTTGCTGACAGTTACTTTACTAGACTTTTTTGTACAAAAACTGCAAACATTTGGAAAGGTAGTTCAATCAGCTGCCTAATTCCATCACAGCTATTGCAACCATCTTCAGTCTGTCTGCTTTAGAACTTTCTTGAACTCTGACCTGTCTACTCTGACACCAGTATGTTCCATAAAATTTATTTGACTAATAAGTATGTAAAGCTAGCAGAAGAACTCATATTTTGGTAGTGAATAGCCTTCACATGTTGCTTTAAAAAACACTTTAATGATGATACTTGCATTTAGAGTGCACACCATCCAGAGGTTTCATAGTGCTTTACAAGGATGTGAGGATATTATTAATCCTGTTTTACTGAGAAAGTTCAATTATAAGTACCTGGCTTAGTCACACAGGCAGTCAGCAGCAGTGTGAGTAGGGCTCAGGACTCTTTAATTCCTAGCTCCTGCTGTAAATAGTGTCCTTCTTTATTTAATCAACATGGTCTGTATTTGAAGTCTGAATTACTCTTTTTCATTTGTTCAGCCATGCATGTCCTTGTAACACACTGCTGTGCATCTCAAACTGTCAGGCCTTTCCAAAGGAATTTTCCAATGTTCTTTGCTCCTACCACTTCAGACAGTGGAGCTGCCACTTCTAGAGCCCTTCCAACATTCTCCTACCAGATGTTGTCACCTCTTTTGACCTGCCAGCTCAGCAACTTGTGTGACCGTTCTCGTCCCTAGCTGGCAAACTCAGCTGAGCCTTCATCGATGTAAAGAATACATTCTTGCTAATCCAGTTAATTTTGAGGAGGCAGAGTGAGGAGTGTGCCTGTAAACTGGTGAGATGGCAGACTGAAGCAGGATAGTAGTTTCCAACAAGAGTATGATACCTATCAATGGGAAGTGTACACTCTGCATTTGGTACAGATGCAAAAGAGGAATCTATGATCAACCTTCATTGTTTGCACTAAATTTGCTTCTACTCATGCTCCCAAAGCAAACGAGTAGTTCTGCATTCAGCACTTCTCAAGGTTGCATCATTCAAAAATTTAAAGTACAAATTTTTACTATCCATAAAAGTGCCACATCCATTCAGCACTGCATTATCCCTGATCTCCAACACTGTTTCAATTTATAATCTCCCTTGCAATGATTAAGTGTGGTAGTGAACCTTTAATATGATCTTGATTTTAATTAGGCTTAAAGCAATTACAAATTAATCTTGCTAGGAATAAAGTTTTTGAGCCAGCTCAGTAATACAATTTGTCTGCATTGCCATGAAGGGGATACTGTTTGGATTTCTGGGGCAGAGGGGGAGGGGTGTGGAAAGTAATGTAGAAACAATGAGGTATTGCTTTCATCCAGCATCTCATCCAGAAGCTTATGAGGCAGGTGGATGGGGACTGCTGCTATTTGATGGAAGGGAAAGGAATGACCTAGAAGAACTCCTTTGTTAACAAGAGAGAAGATCCCTAAATAATATATGCTTAACAGTGATTTTTACATAGAATTAATACCTTTACTGCAGAATGTGCAGGCAGCTTTGTTTTGTGATAATACGTAGCATCTCCACCCGTTTCCAGAGGATATGCAGAACATGTTGGATTACTGTAACAATAAAGGGTTGAAAAAACAAAGACAAAGGTGTTCTTAGGTATTCAGGAGAGCAACTGCACGTAGGGTGAGTGCAGCTTTGAATATCAAAAACTTAATGTGTCTAATGCCACCTTCTGGTAGACATTTGCTACAAGCGGCTTTTCTACACCCACTCTGCCTAAAAGCAGAATTCCTTCATATAACATTGTACTAATGCATAATGCACACTTCAGTTGCATCCCTTGTGCCTTTCCACTGTGTTGGTCAGAGGTGAAGCTCTGTTATGGTAGTTGACTGAGACTTTAGATTTTATAGGATTCCATCCTGTACTTGGCCGGTGGCTGTCAGCTGTATTTCCACAGAGGTCTCATCACAACTTCTGGTTGTACACTAGTTGATCTGTTCTCAGAGAAATTGTGAAAACATTAAAGATACCAAGATTACTCAAATAGACAGCTGGGTAGTTGAAGGGCTTACAGCAGTACATGACTAAATCCATGAAGTTACAAGCTTAAGTTGTGTTGCACAAATGGGGCTCCTTATAAATATTTGGACCTATGTGATGGTTGCAAGGCTCAGTGGTCAGTATGGAGCAGGAAACTGCAACATTTCTAGTGACACATTGATTCTTTTCACAAATATACAAATACTGCCTAAAAGACCATAAATGGGACAAAACATGTCTGTTCTACAACCTTCCACTCCATGCTCTGGAGCAAGCATTGAGAGAATTAGGGTAGGATCTGCCACCCTCAAACTCTATTCAAGACAGGTGCCCTATGTGCCATCAGTGGGAAGAACCTGGCACCTCTACAAGGCAATTCATCCTCCCAGTCTTACAAAATTACGTTCCTGCAGGAACATTCATCCTGTCTTGTCCTTCAGCACAGGCTATAAAAGGAGCCTACGCACATAGATGCTTAACTTTTTTGATGATTAAAAATAGGAGAGATGAGTACCACCTGAAAAGGCTACAAAAAACTGAGGTACTATACAAGTATAAAATCATTGATCATTCTTCCTCTGCCCCACTTCTCACTGTCTTCTTGCTTCCTTCCTGCTCACTAATGTCATCGCTTTAAATCCATCTCCACAGAACAAGACAATGGTAAAAAGCCTAGAAAGTGCATTTGAACTTATCTGTAGGTAGACACATAAGGCTCCACACACCTGTCCTCCTGATGGTGAGCGAGCAGCTTGGACACTGGGCTCTCCTGAGCGATGGCATTCCCTCCCACGCTGCCCCAGACAGAAGCAGTACTGGACATCACATGCTGTTAGAGGCAGTGCTCAGCTCTCCTGTGTCCTGGGCCTGTGCCCCAGGTGCAGCTGGGAGCCAGAGGAGGTGCAGTGCAGCAGTGCACTGAGGTAGTCTTAGAGGCACACTGAGTCTGAGAAGTTCACTCCCTTCTAGCCTTGAAAAATATTGCCACAGTCTGGGAAATACTGATTTTAGAAAAAGACCAACATTACTGCTTGCTGTCTCTCACTGTGTGTGCTGCCCAGCAGCTCCCCTCCCCTGCTTTTGCTTAGCTGCTTTATTGAAAGCCTAAAGAAACACATCTCTAGCTCAGTCCCTGTCCACACATACAGTTGTTCACTCGGTTCCTGCATACAGCTGCAAGGTTTTCTCTCCTGTGCTCCTGCTGCCAAATCTAAACACTGTGGGATCCTGCTCAGCAACCAGAGCTCCCAACAGCACAGATAAACCTCTGACTTATAACCCAGCCCTGAGCAAGCAGAAATCTGTATGAAGTCAGGGAGGGATTTACCTGTGTGCCACCTTTAAAGAAAAGGGGTGAGAACTTCAGTGGGGAACAGCAGAACAGACAGTCTGAATAGACAAAAAAAATATAATTGATGCCATAGAAAAGTGTTGTAGTAAGTCAAGAAATGCAGTATCTCGAACATTTTAAAAGGCAGTGGAATGTTCCAGTTCAAAGTATACAAAATACTTGTAAAAGGTGAGTTTAGTAAAGGAGAATTCAGAGTTGTCTACAGCACTGTGCATAGTAGATGGCTGATAATTCTGTTTTGGGTAAGGAATGAAGAGTGTTCATGTGGGAGACTGGCAAGTTGGCCCCACGTCACCCCATAGAGAAGGCAGACAGCCCATCTCAGGCTCAGGACACCAGAACTATCATCTCCATCAAAGAAGATGCAGATAAATCTAGGAGCTGAATTTACAATAGGATTAGAGATAAAAACACCACTCAAGCTGCAACACGTTAAACCCCTTGAGTGCCCCAAAAGCCAGGCAAAACAAAGGTGAATGCTCCAAGTTCCTAACTCTGCTTTTCTACCTCTTCCCTGAGCTTCCCTCAGCCTCTCCCCTGGGTGACTGTGGACAGGGAATGTAGCAGCCCCACTCCCTCCCACTTCCCCAGGGCTGAGCCCATGTTTCTGACATCAGTAGCTCTTGGAGTTCATTTTCAGTAGGTGGGAAGACACCAGCTCAGGAGAGAGTAAGGACACAAGGTGAGAAGCCCCTTCCTAACAACAGGGCAGCCAGGCACCAGCAGGGTCAGGGCATGGGCTGGGGTAGCAGCACTCCCACAGAGTCCCCAGGTGCTGCTCCCACTGGATTGCCTATGCCCGTATCTATTTCTTTTTGTTTTATTTTTTGTTGCCATGGTTGCAGGCAGCTCTGGGATTTACTGGGGTCCCCCATGGCCCCACACCTTTATCCCATCACACTGGCTTTCTTTTTGTGTGCATTTACCTAAATATCTTTTTCTAATGAGCAGAAATTTCTTGGTATAATATTTCACTTCAGGGTATGCTCTCTTTTTGAAGCAATTCCACCTTTGCCCTACCTTTGCACTGTATCAAGTTAATCATGTCCACTGAGAATTGAAACCTGGTCTACTCTCTGTGCTGTACAAGTCTTCGGCATTGCTCCACTTGCTCTCCCATCTGTTCCTTTGGTTTCTTTCCTCCCATTACAGAATTTCATTTTATCTTTTCTGGGATTTCTGTCCTACTTTGACTTCATTTGCTATATTTGCCTACCACTAGCCTAAATATTAAAATTATCTGATTGGTTGCTGTTTAGATCAGTATCTTCCCAGCCCACAAAGCTAGATATGTTCTGTAGAAAGCAGGCTAGCACAAGATATCTCTTAGGGTTGTCTTGCTATTGCACTTTACATTTTCCCTGTAAAATGTTTGCTGCATTTGTGTGTGTGTTATTTCACTGTGGTTTACTTTCACATTTCTTATTGGAATGTAGCTCAATCTGTGTCCCAAAGTCATAAACAAATGGAAGTCTGCTGAGGTGGTGGGGTTTTGTTTGTTTTCATTTTGTTGTGGGGTTTTTTTGCTTCTAATTTGCAAGCCTAGAAGAATACTAGTTTGTAAAGGTAGAAGAATCCTACTTGACTTCTCTCATTGCTGGTTTTGGTTTGTTTGTTGAGGTTTTTTGGGGGGTATTTTGTTAGTTCTGCTTGCTTGCCGGCTGTATTTTTTGGTTTTAATTACTTTTTTCCAATTCTTCTTCTTCCTTAAAGTTTTAGTCCTTTTGCTTTTTGATAATTTCAGTTTTCTTGCTGCTATAAATCCTTATTTTAACAAGCAAAACTTTCCCAAAAATAAAAGAGGGAGAGCAAGTGCCTTTGTGGAACCTCTTTTGCATATTTGAGTCACAGCTCTGTAGCTCTTCTGTAAATTGCATCAGCAAACAGTGCCAGCTGCAGAAAGACACAACTTCACAGTTATTACCCTTAACCTGTTGGGCAAGTAAAATCTGATTAGTCTCTGAAAGACTTAAGTTCTTCCCACTGGTTTGAAAACTTGGGACAAGTTGTGGGGGGATTCTATTTTCCTGTACCTCCTCTTTCCAAAGCCATTCCGAATCTGTTTAGCATACCAGTTGTGTCAAGCCAGCACGCTCCACACCTAATTTCCATGATGTTTTTCTTACTGAAACGTTTACACACTTCCCTTAATTTGTCTCTTGCTCGTGGTCCCTGGTCACGTGGTCCCTCTGCACCATACCCCACTTCCCTGGGGTCTTCATCCACTTCTCCAGCATGGTGCAAAGCTCACTCTTCCTACACATGTCTCGCAGAATGGACCCTGTTGTTGCAGACAGTCACTGGCAGGAGCTGTGCTTTCTTCTGCTGTAAAATAAAGTTTTTCCAGGCTTTGCTATTTGGTCATTCAGAGGGCACCTGGATTCTTCAGCAGAGTTCAGTGCAAGATCCTTTTATAGAGCAGATAAGCATTTGGGGGGGGGGGGGTGTGTAAAATTTTGCAGTCACTGAAACATAGGAAAATACTTCCTAGCCGTTAAACTCTCTGCTGCTAATGCAACTACAGTTTTCATTTAAAGTGGATGTTTCTGTGATAAAAGCACAACTCTGAAACTTGTTCAGTGTAGAAAATGTGTTTTGGCTGCAGTCTGTGAAGGGTTTCATACAGATGTCAAGAATAACTAATTAGTAATATTTTTTAAATAATGACGCCCTACTGACTGACTTCCTTCTCTGTTTTGTGTGCTATGCTGGGTTGAAGTAAAATTTCCAAATGTTTTTGACCTTTAGAGAGCAAATGCTTTTTCTGTTTGACTTAAATTGGAGGCTGTGGGAGAACATTTTGTCATCTGGCCCAAAATGACTGAGCTCCGAGTGTTCTGTAAGTGAGTGCAGGACTGGGGCCACAGTCATTGTTTCCTACACAGACATTTTCTCATTAGCCATGTTTTCATATAATGAAGCACTGGGCTGTATGGGTAGCAGAACATTCTTCTAAGTAATTTGTGTCTACCAAGAAAAAGAATTGTCTGCAATTCAGATACAGATCATTGCTTCAATTTCCCCATTCTGAAGTGTATATTTTTATCCATCTCTGACCATTTTTATTCCTGTCAAAAAATATCTTTTATGCTTTTCTTGATAGTGCCATGTTAATCTCATGTTCACTAATCTGTAAAGCTTGTCCTCTATCATCAAAACAACATCAGTGGCTTGTACCATAGAAACCGTGGGTTAGAATCAATTTTATGTCACAGCCATCATCCTGATATAGTTATAAAGCTCTGATCTAAACTAGTTTGTCCCAGAAATCATGACACTTTCTTTTAAAAGCCTATCTACTAAAAGTGACAAATTTAATACTGGTGGTTATTTACCAGAATTAAAGCTACATATTGTTAGTCACCTAAATGAGCATTAGGATTCCTGCTTTTGGGGAAACCAGCTGGCAGTCCTTCTACAGGAACTGCGAAGTCTGCTCAGTTGGAGAGTCTACAGAAGAATCCCTCCTTGGCTGAGACTTTCTCTAAAGCCTTGATCTAATGCTAAACCAGCTGCACCCCTTTCTTAAAGGCCGGACTTTGCTTATCTACAGCAGTTACAAGGTTAGAGTCCTGCTCCACATGGGAAGGAGTGAGAATGAAACGTAGCTCTGGATCATGTCCATTTTTTATATGATAGGATAGATAAGAGTAGGAGGAGAGAGTGGGCATTTAAGTCTTGAGAAAAGGTTCTTGAGAAGAAAGAAATAACTATCACCACCCACCCCTGTTTCTTTGCCTCATTCTGTCTCTGCATCCCTTAATGACCTAAATTAAAACACCTTATCTTTCTTCAGCCTTCTGTTAGTGCCCTAATGCCATGTCTCCAATTCCAGGTCCTGCTCGTTCCAAGGCACTGGTGGCATTATGTGGAATCCATTGATCCTATCACTGTCAGCATAAACTCTTGGATTGAACTGGTATTTCCCTTTTTACATCATAGTGATGTAGCACTTCCATGTGTGCATGGACTTCTGTCCCTTGCCTGCCAGGTTCAGCTCTCAGGGGCTGGGGAGGGAGCCCTTATGGATACTTTTTTTTTTTTTTTCCTGAAGAACCTTTCAGTGTTCCAGATCTGAAGCTCCAATTGAACAGAAATCACATTTCAAATTTACCTCAGTCAAGCAAACAATTAAATACAAGCTGAACTTTTCATGTCCAGTTTCTTAAGGACTAATTAGCTTTGAGCTAAATAGGGGGTGAAAAAATAGCAACTTCACCTCAAAGACATGCTTACATGCAAAGCTAAATTAGTATTTAAATCAGAATAATGTGATAGGAAAGGGGTGGAAGAGGATTTTTGAATTTTCATTTCTCTGTGATAGTTTTGATTTGCCTGAAGCTGGATTTCCTCAAGTATTTAATTATTTTTCTTTTCCCCAGGCTTTGATTTTTCTTGCTCATGTTAACCAGTATGTATGTGATGATTCCAGGGATATCATAGAATAGTTGGGGTTGGAAGGGACCTTTAAAGGTCACGTGGTCCAGCCTGGACATCTTCCACTAGATCATCTCAATGCTCCAGAAGGTTTTCTGAGTCAAATTACTGTATTATTAATCACACCCTAATATTAAAAAAAAAGACCTTTTGAAATGGCCTGGGAAAGCTGCCTCTCTAAAATACTCACTGCCTTTTTCCCCCCCTACTTTTAAACCTATATTAGACTGGAAATCTGCAGGGGGAAGAACACATGTGTTCAGCTGCTGTTCAAAGACCATGTGATACATTTCTCATACCAACATCAAACCAAGTATTTGCAAAGCAGAGGAACTCACTTGGGTGTTTCCTTCATGGAATAATTTCCCAGATGAAACTATGTTTTTAGTAAGGACAGCAGGCCCACAGCCAAAACCAAGCTCTTACGTAGCCCTAAGTACAGTCAGGCTGTGTCTAGTGCCAGGCAAAGCAGAATAGGGTGGCCATTTAAGCCCATCTTAAATCTCAGCAGCCCTTGAGGTAATTCAGAGAAACTGGCTGTGTGCCCTGGACTTGGAAAGACCTTGATGTCTGCACACATACTTGTACCCTAAGCTTTGCCTCACGAATTGTTCCCCACGGGGGGAGCACGTCAGGATGGGAGTAGTTGTGCTAGGCTGGGAGCTTCCAGGGGCTGGGGTGGCGCCACACTTTAGCTGTAGCATCTCTAGCTGTTCTTATGTGTTGCAAGGTAAAAAAAATAAAATCAATGAAACTAAATTCCCTGGCCTTTCTGGTCGTAAAGGTCTTGCAGAAGTCACCAAGGTCCTGTTTGGTGACAGCAAGAGTGGGTAGTTGTGTGGCACCATAAACAGAGGAATGTTTGCTGGATCATGCTAATGAAAAACACACATCCTCCCCCTCTTCAAATATCAAAAGCTGCCATAAACAAATGTAGTAGCTATTGCAGCCCAGGTGAAAGTTCCTTACAGATATTATCCCTACAGTTCACATTGGCAGCACTGTTTATTGGCAATCCATCTATAAAAATAAAGTCTGACAGAGCTGCTAAAAAACAATACTGAGAACATTTCCATTACCAAACCAAGCAGTTCTTGCTCGCAGCTGTTACCAGCTGCTTTCTTATTGACAGATGTGAATCACACCAACAATTATAGTCCCAGTGAAACCATTAATTATATTGGCAAGAGTTTAGAGTAGAAATTTAATTTGTGTTCAGCTGGATGTGAGCTACTTGAAGTATTCCTTGCTTCTTAACATACTGTCATGCAATCAGTACAACCCTGTTACTCAGCAGGCAAGGATGAATACCAAGAATATAACACCTTAAATAATTTCCACATGTAGACACCAGAGTCTCTGTTTTGGAGGCTTGTTATATGAGGCTGTGAATAAACCAAGCATCCAAAGCCACAAAATGCCAAGAAGACTTCCCTCTGCTTCTATTCCAAATTCTGCTCAGGGTTCCAGGATGAATTGCTGCCTTCAGCACTCACACTAGCAAGATGCATGTGTTTGAGGTGTTCCCTGAAGCCATAGTTAGATTGATCAGGGATGTAGGTTGACCAGCTTACATCTTTCTTCCAAAACTCACATGTCTGAGCATTTCAATTAAACCAAATTTAAGTATCCACTTCTAGGCACTGAAGTAGCCAAACCACCCATCTTGTTTGGAGAGTCTACAGCCTCCTTCCACACACCCTTCCCTTCGATATACAAAACCTCAAATGGGAAAGAAAGCTAAAAAAGGTCCTAATAAAGTTTTTTCTGCCATCTTACACTGGCCAGTATCCAGCTGCCCAGGAGGATGATGCAGGAAGTGAAAGCCTGAAACAAACAGCCTGTTAATAACCTAATTTTTAGTTTTGTGGGAGAACTTTCAGAGGAAACATATTTTCCCTTCTCCTGATGTTCAAAAGTGCAGAAGTATGTCAGCTGCTGATAAAATATTTCCTAAATTTTCTTAAGACTCACTTTTGTGCGTCTGTAGCCCCTAGATAGCTGCTGCCTTGCTATAACATCCTGTGTGTTTTAAGTACTTAAATTAGACATAGTATATGGGTATAAAAAACGCGGTGTGTACTTCTGTGGCCCTTCTAGCCCTAAAGAGCTGTATAAATGCATACATTAATTAAATGCTAACATTGCATTGTCATTTCAAGCACCAGATTCAATTAACAGAACACTAATAAGGGGAAAGATTATATACACATACTACAATCTGCTTTTTGCAAATCATAATCCAGAAGAGCAGTCACACCAAAGCCTGTGCTGTCTCCTTTGTGAGGGCTGTACACAGGAGTAGGAGTGTCCGAAGTGTGAAACCTTCCACTGACTTCTCATGCATGAGTATGGCTTTCAAACTAGGGCCATCCATGTTCTTCTCAACATCTTTCAGCTTTCTCCAGAGACCCAGAAGCTAATTTTCTTCTAAAACTTTCTGTTCTCTCGTGGTAGGATGCAGATCATGAAGCCCGTGTAGAAGAGGCAATAACTCGAATGCTGGTATGTGCCATAAAATCAGCAGAAAATCCCAGTGATGGAGATCTCTGGCTAAATCCCACAGAGGTAAGCCCTCTATTCCTCCCATTATAGCAGCAATAACAAAGAATTACTGATATTTTGCTTAGCTCCCCCTGAGTCTTTCTTGCTCCTTGAGAAAAAGAATCTTAAATTCCATTCCTTCGTGTAGCAAAAGTAATTCATGGAAGATAATCGCACAGCACTGAATTGAACCATGTCTCCTCTTAACTGAGTATATCCTGGGTGTTTTCTTAGGTTGAGGCAACATCCCATGAAATCAATCTTCAGTACCTGAATAAAGCAGTGTCTGCATATTTTAAGTGTCAGAAGACAAGTGTGTCAGAGCAGGCACATTCCAGCAGCACTGGTGCAGAGCAAAGGACAGGTGCCTCATGCAAGAGGAAGAAAAGGGAAGTTGGCTGTGAACCTGAAGGCTGCAGATTACAAACCCATGAATTTGACTTTTCAACATCTAAAGCAGAAGAGCCACAGAAAATTCCTTTTGGGCCTCATCTTATTCAGGTTTTACCACAGTCTCAAGAAAGGGGATCAATGAGCACAGTTGCAAGTGACAGTAGAGATCTTCTCCATGAAAATGAAGGAGAACATATTGGAAAATTACACTGCAAGAAGAAGCAGTTGGTAATGAGTAATGACTGTGAGACACCTGCACATCAAATGGATTCAGACAGCAGTCCACACACTTCACAAACAGCCCTTTCTACCAATGACTTGCTGGACTGTTTGGTTAATCCACATGTCATCAATTTAGTGGCTCGGCTGCTGTTGGAGAGAACAGAAGTTTAACACTGGAGTGCTTTATCATTTCTGTAACAAATCACAGCAGCCTTGTTCTAGGTGTTTAACCTCTGTAATAATTGAATGTTTCATTTCAAATAATTTTTAGGTACAGATAGATGCAGTTAATTGTTATGTGGCAGGTTGAAGTTATCCTGAAAGAAGAATAACTGGTTAATGGTGGCTGGGAAAAGAAAGGTGTGTTTAGTCAGAGAGCTGCTCAGTGGTGTGTGCAAAACAGAGCATACACAGTTACACTCCCACCATGCTGTGTGGATGTGATCTTTGCAGTGTTCTACAGCTCTGAGCTGTGAGACAAGTATGGCTTGAAGATAGAGGTAGGAGGGAGTGCTGATACATGAGTGGGAGCAGATAGACTGAGTGATTGTACACTGCAGTCCTTGATCACATTTAAAGTAAAAGGGTCAATAAGCAATCTGTTGATCAGAAATAGTAAATGCAAATAAATCTAAACCTCAGCCAAGAGGCAGTGTACTCACTAATGCATCTACTTTTTCTCCCTTCCACAAAATAAATTCAGTTTTGTCACAAAGCTCTAGGTTGGAGTGAGACCAAAGCCCTTAGCAAAAAAGTGGCCATCAGCTAGTTCAGAAACTCTTGAGGTGGGAGACAAAAGGCCATTGGGAAGTTATTGCTGTTAATTATTTAAAACCAGATGTTCACAGTTCCCCATCTTCAAGGATCAAAGCAAAGCAGCTATGACTTCCTACCTTTGTCCTGATCTTTACCATAACAAGCAAAATGTAATATTCTTTTTTTCATTTGATTGTAAGTGATTGCTGTAAAAGACCTTCCTTTCTTCACAGTGTAGTAGTCCTTGAATTTGTTTTTGAAGGCTGGGATGATCTTTGATTAAAAAGTTACAGAACTTGAAATATAGGCAAGAAGCTGGGCTAACACTGAAGTTATGCATGGAGCTTTGAAAACAAATTGGGAAGAAAGCTGCTGACATCTTCTGGGATGCTCTCACCTCTGGTTTCTGTTTGTGGTGGTGGGAACAGAGAGTGGCATTTGCCATAGCCACAGCTTCAGAGGGGCTCTTCAGGGACAGCTCCTGTGAAACCTTAGCTTTCAAAACTTCCCTTTTCTTGTGTCTGCTGGCACCTACAAGCCAGTTTCTGTCATTAACCTGTTTCCACAGGCACAACCCCGCACCACCAGCCCTTTGGCTGGTATTTCCTTTGCCTGATGCCTATTCCCTGCTAAATACATGAAGCTAATGCTGTTTTCACAAAGATCAACTTCCAGCAATCTATAGTTGAAAACTCATGAGGGCAAATATGCTTTCCCTCTGCTTTTATTCAGATTGCATGTTGGCAGGGCCCTGATGGATGATGGTAAGTGCATGAGATACGCACCAATAGATCCAAAATTGAGGAAACTTTGCCATTTCAAAAATATCCCTAAAACCTAATACACTTGGAAGAGGATTAAGTTGAAAAGGCTCAAAGGTTCACATTTAACAAACACAGAAATCTTATCCTGATGGAAACAGAGTTGTACGTGTCATTTGCTGGAGACCTTTGCTTTGAAGAGTGGCTGTGAATTGGTTGTAGGGGCCACATGAACTTCATCTTTGATCCAGAAATGTGCAGTTTCCAGCATCCTGCTCTACCCTCATAATTGGGCTCAGACCCTCATAACATCTATGCAACACACTTAAAAGCAACCTGCAGGCAAGATACAATTCTCAGTGACGTGAGGAAATCCACTGTTCTTGTTTCCTTGGGGTTGCACCACTGCAGCCAGACCAGAATTGACACTGGTCATGTTTTAGTGTGTTGACATTGCTGTGCCAAAAGGATTAAAAATTAGTGAGGAAAACTCACATCTGCTGCCTTTGGTGATTGACCAGGCTTATAGGGAACAGATCTGTGTGATAAGGCAGACCCATTTCTCGGGAGAGCTGGGTTTTGCAGCAGCCTGCTGATGCCCTGCTGCTGGGCTTGTCTTTCCAAGGCTGACCAGAGAGGCTGGGACCAGCTCAAAAGCACTGAGAGCACTTGCACTGGAGAGGAGGGATTGCAATTGCTTCATTTTAATTCACTGAGCAAAAATAGTCTTGCAATAAAAAAGCTTTTATGTCTAGAACAGATAGAAGTGGGGGAGGAAAAGCACAGGCAGTAAAGTGGAGGAGGTGGATGGCAGCACCATCTTCCAGTCCCCACACAGTGTGAACTTCCTTGGCTTAACTTTCCTCCCAACACACAGATCATAACATACCCCCACGATTCCATGCTGAACATTTCTCCCTTTGTATTCTGAGTGACTGTCCTTGGAAAGGCTCACTGAACATGTCAGAGGTCTCTGTAGGACTTGCCCAGATGGGCTCAGTGGCTGCCCCGGAGGACCCGTCTCGGGCTCAGTGTAGGAGCAGCTGTTCTCACAAGGCCAAGTGCCTGTGCTCAGAGTCACATCCCTCACCACTCCAGTAAAATCCTCTCTGTCTGGGGAGAGTCACAGTTTATGCCTGTCCAGGTGCAGCCTGTGATTTAAGGGCCAGGCTGTGACCAGAAGCCATTAGCCAAGGGGATGGGGAGGAGAGCGAGTGAGCCTGTTTAGGATGCGAGGCAAAAGCACCAGAAGGACTTTGTGTCTCAGAGGCGCAATATAAAATCTCAGTCATACACTCAGCATGCAGGGGTAGAGGAGAAATGACCACAAATTCAGAAAGTCACGTATGGCAAATGGCTTGTGCACCAATAAGAGAAATTTATAGCTCTGATCCGATTCGCAGGATGCCGAATGCCATGATGCCTGATGCCATTTCTAAATTCATGGCCACTGCGTGCAGGAGCTCAGACAAGTTTCTACATATTCATAGCGTTAAAAATAAATTATTTCTGGTCTCTCTGATGGCAGCCTGGCTCAACAAAGAGCAGGAACCCAGCAACTACTAATAGAAAACTTTCTTCCCCAAGAAGGATTATTTCCCCCTCACCCTCAGCAGTGGGCATGGTAACAGTTGAGATGATGGCCTGGAGCCATCACTAGGGTGGTCACAGTGGTGACATCTTATCTTTGCTTTAGCCAAGTGACAGCAAGTGTTTGCCACTTCAGTGCTTGGTGTTAAAGCTGTGCTCCAGCCCGGGGCCAGTCCTAGCAGTGACCCCACACACATCCAGATTGTTCCACTTGCCTGATGGAAACTCTGGGTGTTCTTTGCCCTAACACCAGGTTTACAGAGTGTTTCATGAGCCAGCCTGGTTTTTCTCTCCTGGACTGTGTGGCATTGCTGCTCACTGGCCCTGAGCACAGCCCTCACCAAATGGAATCTGCAAAATCCATACCCAAATCAAAGAGTCCCATCTCTCAAGGGAGCTGGAAGGGAAAACCACAAATAGTTATAGGATTTTGGTCTTCCACTGAAAACCTCCCTGTTACATTTTGATGGGTACTATTTAATTTCACAGCTCTATTTCCCCCCTGTTTGTATGGGACTTCTGCTCTGGAACATTTTTCCTGATGCCACAGAGCAGCTCAATCACAGAGCTGTGACACACATTATATACTATTAACCATAAACTGAGCTTTGAACTAACAAATGTGGCATATTGAAGAGGCAGTGAGAATCCTTGCACAGTGCTAATTGCCTTTTAAAAGAAACAGTTCAGTCCATTTGCCAACTAGTAAACTCCTTGCTGTGTTTCTCAGCTACAAATATGAACTGTTTAGGTGTTTGGTGTGGGCAGGCTTCCTTTCTGGGGAGTTTCCTGACATTTCTGGTGTTACTACAACAGTGGCTGACAGGGAAAAAATGTCCCAAACAAGTGGCCTGGTTTTACCACCTGGTTCATGTGGATAGGTGTGTAAAAGGATCCTAGATCTCCTGCACCATACTCCTCTGACAAAGAGGTCTGACCCACAGTGAGATGAGGACATACATTGCCACACTGACTGAAGGGGCAGTGAGATGATGAGACCTCTGACTAAAGAGCCACACATTTCAGAGATGTGTTTTTGGAGACATCCCAAGTGGATGCTCCCACTGGACACTTCTCCATCTAATTGGTGGGGTTTATCCATCTTATAGGGTGACTTGGAGCTAGAAGTTCTGGTCACCTTGGAACAGCCAGCCTGGCAGCACTGCAAGGAGGATGGTAGGGCAGTAAAGGCAGAGGTGGCAAGTGCTGTAGGATGGGTAAAGTGGAGTATTTTTGTGAAAATCTGCCAGAGTTTCTGGAAACACCAGCAGAAACCCTGGAGCTCTCTGACCTCCCAGGGCCCTTGTGCTGAGTGACATGGTAAGGCCTGCAGCAGGTAAAAGTGTGTCCCACAAGCCAGAAGTGTTGCTTTGCAGCCAAATCTCATATGCATCACAGCTGTCCTGGTCCTTGCATTTATTTACAGGAGCAGTGTGATGGAAAAGACATGGCCAGCTCCCTGCTCAGTACGTGCTACAGATTCTTAGTGCAATCTAGCTCTAGACTTTGAGGGCACAAACTTTGCTGCTTCCAAAGGTCTGGTGAAACTGTCCCAGCAACAAGCTCATATTCCTTGTGATGAGCCATGAAAACCATTTCATGAAGGTTTGAATCTGACACTTCCAACACTGAAAAACTTTTAAACCAAATTTCTGAGCCCCACATCTTTGCAGGTCAGAAAGGCTGATTGCAAAAGGGGTTTTCACCTCCCCAGGGGCCATTTTACACAGAATTAATAAGGTTGGAAAAGACCATGGAGATCATCAAGTCCAACCTTTACCTAGGTTAACAACCTACCCAACATCAGTCTAACATCTATACCATCTAAACCATTTAAACCATCTAAACCATACCACTAAGTTCATCATCTAACCTCTCCTTAAACACATCCAGGGACGGTGACTCCGCCACCTCCCTGGGAAGCCCATTCCAGTGGGGGATCACTCTCAGTGTGAAAAAGTTCCTCCTGATATCCAACCTAAACCTCCCCTGACGCAGCCTCAGACTGTGTCCTCTTGTCCTGCCACTGGGAGCCTGAGAGAAGAGACCGACCCCCGCCTGACTACAGCCTCCTTTCAGGTAGTTATAGACAGCAATAAGGTCACCCCTGAGCCTCCTCTTCTCCAGGCTGAACAATCCCAGCTCCCTCAGCCGCTCCTCACAGGGCTTGTGCTCCAGCCCCTTCACCATCCTCGTTGCCCTTCTCTGGACACACTCCAGCAACTCAATATCCTTCTTAAACTGAGGGGCCCAGAACTGGACACAGGACTCGAGCTGTGGCCTGACCAGTGCCAAATACAAGGGAAGGATAACTTCCCTGGTCCTACTGACACATGTGGAGTCACTCTCTGTCCCAGCACTGTTACAGAGAGAGTATCTCTGAGCTTCCGTGGCAGCCAGAGAGTTAAAATTGTTCCTAAATTCCTCTCACACACCTGCCATGCCCACTCCTGCTGCTCCACAAAGCCTGGGCTCTGCCTACTCAAAGCACCAGGCAGTAAAATTCACCCTTCCCTTTTAAGCAGAGCCGGGCTTGTCCTGTGCCCTGGTGGGACACATGAATCCAGTCCAATTAGCAGCAGCCCTAACAAAGCTGGCTGAAAAAACACTATTAAAATGAAAGATGGCATTGTGAGAAAAGAAGGCAGAGCAAGCGAGGCCATAATACGACTTACTGCCATCCCCAGATGAACGGCCTCATAACTTACGAGGATCTCGATGCCTCGCCTGAGTTTCAGTCTGTTCTTCCCCAGGGAGGTAATGCATTACCTCTTCCCCGTGCTCTGCATTTGCTTGGATCTTTGGGGTTTTATCCAAAGAGATTAGGAACTCTGCCATGGTTAAAATGGAGCTTTCTGCTACACAGCAATAGTTCATTGAAATGGGGTTTATTCCTTGTTTGCTGCTGCTGTCTTAGCTGAAAGCTAAAGAACTGCCAAGATTGGTGCTGTGCATAGATCATCGCTGCTTCAGCCTCCACTGACAACTTTTGATACGCCAACAGCCTCATCCACCCAGCTGTGGTCCCCCGAGGACAGCCCTGCCTGGGTGAGCCTCCTCTTTTTCCACTTGGGGTATATGAAGAGATCAAAATTCTCTAAGTCACCAATGTATTTGACTCCAAACATGTGAATGGGACTGATTGCCCCGAGTTACATCCGTGAGAAGCCTTATGGGTGGATCAAGGCCAGAGAGCACCAAGGCCAGCTCCAGGGTACAACACATCACCAGAGGCATCCTGAGCCCCTCCTGCTTTCCTGTATCTGCCAACCACATTATTACCATTATTAACTAAAAATAATGTTCAAAACTCTTAGAAGAAGCAATAGAGCACAGACCAACAGAAAACAAGCCTGTCCTGGCTGGGGCAGGACAGCAAGGATGAGCTGATCATGCAGGTCTTTGCCATCCCTTCCTCTTCAGAGAGTTAATTAGTGAGGCAAGGTAATGGTATTTGTGCATTTTCTGCAAGTGCTGATTACAATAAATTTTGTCCTGCATGTTAAAGTCAGAAACATCTCGCATCTGCCAAAAAGCAATCAGGACCAATTAATGAAGAAGTAATTTCCCCAGATGCTGCTATTAACATAACTCACCATGTTCCTAGCAACATGAATATAATTAACCCAGTTAACCACAACTCTCATCACCATCACACCAAGCTGCCCATGCTGGCAGAGGAGCCTCCCATGCCCTGTGCCCAGGTGGCACATCCAGAGGGCTAGAGGTCAGAGCTGGTCTCCATTCCCTTTCCTCTGGGGGTGGGTTTGGGAGTCACAGGTGTGGCCAACAGCCCAGCAGTGGCAGAGGATCCTCTCAAAGGCAGGACAGCACAAAAACTCTGACCCTACGTTGTTTGCATGACTCAGATGACTCAGTGCCTCTCCAACACCACAGCAGACCCACCCCAACCCTGGGAAAGGTGCACACTCATATTGGTCAAACACGTGGCAAAAATTAAGACACAGGGTGGCCTCCAGCCCTTTTTTCCAGATTCATTCCCTGTGTAAGGCTGTGTCACACACACAGCTTTGCCTTCACCACCATCCAAAGTGCAACAACTCACTGTTGGAGAGCATCAGAACGAGGGTGGTTCCAGAGTCCATCAGCACCTTCACACACCCAGTGAGCCATGAACAAGATCCAGGGTCCCACCACAGCCCAGCAGCTGGGAGCAAGAGGAGACTGGAATGGAGAGATGGGACAACATAGTGCAAAACCCCTTCTGCAGACAAAGCTGAAGCCAGGACTGCTGGCCAGGGCTGAGCTACAGTGGGCCCCAGTGCCTGTGGGTGGGCATGTGCCCCAGGTGAGTCTGGGCAAGGCCATAAGGGTCCCCAGGTGCTCTCCCTCCAGTAATAGCCAAGCAGTGAACAGCCTGCAAAGGTTTCACGTGCCACAGCCCGTGCTTGCCATGGCACATTGAGTGATGCTTCCAGTGCTGATGGGGGAGGACAGTGGGATTAACTGCCTGGTCTGTCCTAGCTCAGCTCTTTTGCTGCTTCTAAGCAGCAACTCTGGGTGAGGAAGAAGAGAAAGTGAAGGTTTAGGTGCTCAGACCAAATTTCAGGGTTTACGCAGTACTTTGGTCCTTGAAGAGCTGAGGCAAAAGTCTCATCCTCTGTTTGTGCCCCCATCTTGCTCTTACCCGATCGCTCTCCAAACACAGGAGGCAGGAGCTGGAGCCACTCTTGGGAAGGACTGAGCCTCCTGCAGCCTTCTGAGCTGTATTTCAGCACTGAAGCAGGATGGCTGCCCACCTTCAGGGCTGACAGGGGTGCAGGCAAGATGCTTTAGCCAGTCCTAATCACTTGCACAAAAACAATTTCAATTTTCCCTGATTTTAGAGAACTAACATTTTCAAGTGGTTAAAATTGGTCAGAGCCAACAGTTTCATCCACGTTTGAGTGTGCCCTGAAAGGACTTCTCCACTGGGTTTTTGGACTGTGTTCTATTTAATCGTCGCCCATTTTCAATGTAATTTCACTTGAAAAAAACCCATAGGCAGCATTTCTAAAAAGCTCAAAAAAGTTGGAAGGGCTTTTGTTTCCTGAGGGAAGAGCCCCTGGTTTCTCTCCCAGTGTTTTTTTTCTAGTGAAAGAGGAAACAAGAAAGGAGATGTTAAAAATTAATGAATGCTTTTTTTTTTCCCCCCCCCCACAAACGTAGAAAGTTTTCAAATGTAGAAAGTTTTCAAATGAATTTAAACTATTCAGTTCATTCTTTTGATAGCTTTGGTCAATAGGGAGTTATTTTCCAGATAGCTCTGGGAGCACCTTGAAACTTCTAAAATTTGGACAAGCATTGTCCAAGCCCCATTTCCAAATTTGAGACAACTAGTGCTTTAAATAATTCATCTGGTTTCTTGCAGATTGATTTAACTCAAATCACCTGAAAACTCTAAGTGTAAAAATGTGGGTAATCTGCCAGGTCAGAAAAAGCAGGACATTAAATGAAGGTACAGACCTCTCCAAACCAGTGAGTAGTTTAACAATTACCTGATATAATAACACGTAAAAAGATGCTATGGACAAAGGTGACATCACTCATGTTAATTAAAGTGTCCAAGCCACAACACTTCTGCCTTAATAGAGGCGTTGTAAAGTGATGAGAGAACGGTCATTGCTTTTGTGTAATTAAGGAAGAAGAGAGAATTAACAAGTGTTTTTGTGGAGGGCCAGGGGCGTGCTGCCAGCTCCTCAAAGCACTGGGCAGATGATGCTCGGAGGTTACCTGGGCACTCGTGGGAAAGCAGGGTGCCAGGTGGGGGTGTGGTGCTGGGGACTGCTGCTCCCCGCAGTGGGATCACCCAAACCCGGCGCTGAGAAAGGGCAGGTCCCCTGCTGACCCCCAGGGCGACTCCCCTCGGCTTTTTCCCACGGCCGCAGCCCCCGCTCCTCTTCTCCTCTTCTCGGAGAGGTGCGGATGCCAAATCGGTCTCACTGCGAGCGCCAGGAGCGCCTCGGTGACACATTTTCGGGCATTTCTGTGACCCGTGCTGCCCTCTCCAACCCTCTCCCCTCAGGCAGGCGGACGGGCCCTGGCGCTTCCCCAAAGCCCAGGAATCCTGAGCCGCGCCGGGGCAGGAACGAAACATCCACCGGGAATAGCCGGCGAGAAAGGGAGCGACTGAGCCGGTGATGGGGTGAGTAGGGCACGGGCGAGGGGGAGCTCAATTATTCATCCCCACCAGAGCGACTTCCAGAGCAGAGAGAGCGAAACCTCTCAGCAAACAACTGCCAGCGGCTGGAGACCGCCCCGGGGCAAGAGGAACCCCCGCTCGCTGCCTCCCCATCCTCATCCCACTGGCGTTTCTACCCCTTTTTTAAGGGATGCAGTTTGGTCCTCAAACCAGAGTGGGGTCCAGACTCTGCACCTCAAAAAGGAAGGACCTGGAGGGAGGGATCTGGCGTTGGCCCCTCCATCCCTACTCTGCAAGGTGGAGATAATAACCCTGACGGGAGGGGTGTGAGGGATGGGGAGGACTAAAGTGTCCAAGTCACCACAGAAAAGCCAGCCACGAAATGGGTTCCCTCCTGGCAAGTAGAGGTGAAGCCTATCCCCTCGCTGGGCTGCAGCCCTGTGCAATGCCCCGAATTCCCCCCCTGCCCAGGGGTCTCCCAGCGGCACACGGGAGGCACGGCTGGACCCCCATCATCGTCCTGCCTCCCTCTGGGCGTTGGGCTCTGTCTGCTCTGGCCGCAGGGCACCCAAAACCACGCCAGCGTGTTTGTGCGCCTTGGGGCTGCAGAAGGGTCTTTTCCAGCTCCTGGGAGCACCAGCCCCGCTGATGCACAGCACGTGCCAAGGTGGCTTTTTGAACAAAGTTTGCTTCCTTTTTTTTTTTTTTTTTTTTTCTCCACAGTAATTCTTTTATTCCATCAGCTACAGAAAATCGATGTGTCTTTTCGGTTAGAAGCCCTCGCTTGAAGCTTTCAGTTTCTTAAATCATCTTCCTGTGATTTAAGGGGAGTTGAAATCCCTCTCGGGTGCGAGGTGTGTGACGCCTTCCCAGGAGAAGCCCCATCATGGAAAGACAAGGTGATGGCACAAGATGCGACAGGGGCTGTGCCCCCATTCCCTGCCCTTCCACCCCTGTGACCTCGCAGCCACCCCACAGAGCCCCTCTTACCCCAGTTCAGGACAGTGGCTCTGCCAGGAATAACTTCTCCACCTTCCCCACACCCAGCAGCCCCTCGGTGCCAGTGCGGGGGATTGGTGCTTGGCAGGATCCCGAGGTCCCAGAGGGTGCCTGCAGGGGCAGCCCTGTGCCACTGAAACCCCACAGCATCCTTTCAGCTTGCACACTGCACGAACTTGGTGGAGAAATGTCTCAAGCACAGCAAACATGGGGTTGGTTCCAGCCTCGCTCCTGGGAGCACAGCAGGACCCGCATACTAATCCACCCAGATGTTATTAAAGCCTTGATCGAATTAAACATAGAGAGCTTTTAAGTTCTCCCTTTGGATTTACCCAGAGTAAATTCTGCAGAGAGAATCTGCTAATAGACAAGTTACTTCTAAAAAATTTTGGCAGCTTGCTGGGTTGGTGCATCAGGTGCCCAGCCAAGGGCAGCTGGTGAGATTCTTACAGGGTCCATGTGTTTCTCTAATGCTTTATGGACTTGGCTGGAACATCAGGAGGACATGGAGAGCCCCAGAAACAATTTTTTTTAAATCCTGTTCTGAAAGCTTTCCCCTCCTTCCCACTTTCAGAGTCATTCATTTAATTTCCCCCCTTGAAATAAAGACTAATGTCGCCGAGTTGGAAAGCACAGCTCTTTTGTCTCGCCTCACAAGGAAAGAAAAAAGCCTTGCTCCCCTTTTAATGCTCATGCATGAAAAATCTCCCTGCAAAATCTCCATTTATCAAGCCCGATTGAAGGGCACACAACAGAGGAGCTTATTGCCCTGCACTTCTTACCTTGTACCTCTGTTTGTGCTCTCAAGTGGTGTGATTAAGAAGATTGCTTTTGCTTTTAGGTGTCATGGGACAGAAAATTTACAGCAAGGGGAAGCAAGGACATGTGTGCAGCTGAACATTGAAATAGGAGCATTTCCTAACAATTGAGAGGCACCAAGTTTGAGGCACGAGGTGATTTTCAGCATCAATGTCCTGCATGTTCCATGTCACCAAGGGGCAGTGGAAGCTGTTGGGGAAGGAAGGTTCAGGCTGATCCTCTGGAGGCGCCAACAGGTCAGGCCCCAGCTGACCCAACCACAGAGAGCTGCTCCTGTGTCTATCCACCGATAACAACATAATATTGATGCTTCTCACCAACGCTGACACAATATTTTAAACAATTATTTATAGAATTAATAGAGAAGTCAAATAACCCAAATGAAGGAAAACATTTTAAGGTAATTATTTGCTACAAATGAACACAAATGATTTCAATACATAATGCATTAACTCCAGCAGCAGGGAAATTCATCCTAATTAGAGGTGTGCTGGGGCTGTGGCACGTCATCAGGGCACTTGGTTCTGGGACCTGCCTGAAACACTTCATGGGCTAAAAATTAATGGGTTTTTTTCCCTCCTGTATAAACTCCTCATGGCTTTTGCTTTTCAGTAACAAACATACATGGTGAGATTTTCCTTCTTTTTTTTTTTTTAATTTTTCCACTTTGTTCCATATAATTCCCCAGGAGGTGCAGTAATGAAGGTACACAGCCCAGCTATCAGGCTCTTCTGCAGAAAATTTCTAGTGACCAACAAAAGCGTTTTAATGCCCACCTCCCTCTGCCAGCAGCCAAATTTGCCAAAAAAAGGGAATGGCAGTGAGTTATCTACAATGATCCCAATGGCATTGGGCAGGAGCTGCTCCCAACCCTTCCCAATCAAACCTCATCACTTGGCCAAGCAGGGACCATGGCTCAAATTGATCATCAGGGCAGATACTTTGTGGGCACAGTGCAGTTCCTTCCACCTAATTCAATCACTGCATAATTAAATTACCTTCTCTGGCACCTATTTATTTGTACCAAAAGCACACGCTTTCCATCTTTAATTTTTATCCTTCCAGGCAGCCAATACTGGACGATGCAATAAGTGGTGACAGAAAGGTTCTGTTTCAATTAATGAGAGAACAGAGTTCTGGGGAGGCAGAAAAGCTGGGATGGAGGAGGATTTGTGATAATTCAGGATGATTAGGGCTGATTGCCCTGTTTTGCTGCCCGTTGTAGTTTCAAAGGCAGAACTATTGGGCTGTGAAGGTCTGAAGATATCTTTGCAGGGATGGTGAGACAGCTGCCCAGATTTCCATGGGACTCTGTGGTCCCACCACTGCTCATGGAGTCTTGTCAGCATGTGTACATGCAAGGGCAAGGCAAGCAAAGAGACAAAGATGTTGTCCTGACAGATCCAACCATTGCAGCAGGATGGAGGAAGAAGATTGGTTTTATGTAGAAGCTCCATATGGAGACAGTTAGCAGTGATCCGTGGTGCATTGCCATAGCACCACGTGGGCAGACAAACACAAAATCCAGACGTGGCTTCAGCAAGCACGTTTTTCCATGGAGAAAACCAGAAAGTGCCTGTCTGGAGCATCCTTCCTCCTCCTCTCCTTCCAATGTGACTGGCTTGCTCCCTCAAGTGTGGTGGTTTATATCACTCATAAACCACAGTGCTGGCTGCACCTCATCCTTTGATGGATGTGTTAGTTCTTAATTCAAAGACACCTTGTGGTAAATGAGTCCAGATAAATATTTCCTTTAACTGTGTTAGCACTGTTGCAGTGTAACCACCTGGCTTTCCCTCTGGAGCCACATTTTCTCTCCTCTAATCCTTCTCTCCCACCCTCTCTGTTGGCCTCATCTCCATCACCCCACTTCTCTCAGTGTCTCACTGAAGACTGAGTCAGTGAATTCTCATCTTGACAGATTTCAGCTGGGTTGCACCCAGACCACTTATATTTTTGTTAAAAAACGGGGCATGCCGATTGCTCCAGCTTACACAGGCCACAATCATCCTGGAACACAAGCCAGGAACACCTGGGTTGCTGGATTCCCTTGAACGCCTGTTCTGCTAGTGAATGTGTGTGACATCCTCATACTCACATTAACCTACTTTTCAAGGCATCTGATTTGCTTTTGGAAACTCCCAATCCTCAGGAAAGTAAAATGAGAAGAGGCTCCTTCCAAAAAAACCGCAGTTGATAGATAAAATGTTCCCTGAGTGTTATGAGTTTGTTTTGCCCTTGTGTGGCTTAAATGTTGCACTAGGATCATGGAAATGAGGAAAAAGGCTTTTATTATTACTAGTTTTGCCTGTTTCTTATTCAGTTTTGCCATCTCCATGGCCTCTCTGGCTGGGGGCTGACATCCCAACGACCCTCAGGCTGACTGGGAGCCCTTGGACCACTTCCTCCTGCTCACCCCTGTCTGCTGCTGGTGCTGGGAGCTGGGGAGGGACTGTGTGTGGGAACTCTGCATCACCTGCACCAGCCATGACAGCCCAGGGAAATAAAGCCACCATGCCTCAGCACACTGTGCAGCAGAAAGCCTGATGAGCATCTCTGACACAGCCCAAATTGTGATGGAAAGCATTTCCCAGGATATGGGAGATTTCTGCTCAGCAAAACCAGGAGAGGCTGGCCTCCATTGCCACCCCATCAGGAGCGATTTCAAAGGGTTTCCACCTACTGCTGTTTCCCCATTGTCACTCAGACAGGACTTGGGGGGCATGAGGGGGTCTATGAAAGCATCTATGGCTGTCCATGGTGGGGCTGCCCTGTGCTGAGATGGGTCAGATGAGAGGGCAGATGATGGTGATAGAAAGAACATGGGAACAAGCAGAGTTCCCACTCCCGTGTGTTTGGATATCTGCAGAAAGCTGTCTGGACTACTGAAAGCAATGGAGCTAAGGTAGGAGAACTTTCCAATAGAAATATATTCTTATTTATTTATGGGACCTTAAATTCTAACCATGCCTCATGCCCTGTGGCAGCCATAGGAACAGACCTACCAAAGTCATCTTTGTGAACAGAAGTTTGGAAATGATGGGAAGCTTTTATCCAGAGCAAAACCTTTGTCATAAAACTTCAGAAAACGAATTTCTTTTTCAATGGATCCCTTGGGGCTTAAAATATAAGTATCTGAGGATTCATGTAGTAGTAAAAGTCTATAAAAATCTTTGAAGCAAATGGGCTATTGAGGAGTTATGTGTGGAAATGAATGGCTGGATTCCTCTGCAAATCTCTTCATAGAGATGCCCTGACATAATGAAGACACAGTGGATGCATTAGTAAAAATCCTCTTTTTAATAACTGCTATACCTTATGGTTTTCCTAAAGTGAGGGTTTACCAGATGGAAAATCCACTTAGAGATTTTTATCTAGAAAGGAGGCCGCAGTCATTCAGTGGGAAGGAGCCAGCTTGGTTCTCTATTCCCTGCCTGGAGTGGGGGATGCTGTACCTGTCTTTGTAATACTTAAGAGCAGTGGAAGCCTTCCTTTCCCGTTGCAAGAGGCGGTCAAAAGATGATCTGAGGTCCACGGCCAACTTTATGGTAGCAAAACACCAGGAGAAAAAAGTGAATTATGGAAACACAGCAGTTCTTGGTCAGTGCAATGCCACACACGTCACCCATGAAACACCTGACAGACCAAAAATGCTCCCTCGGGATCCCCAGTCCTTGGAGTGACAGCCTGCACACTCCCTGTCACCCACCCCACGTACAAACCACCCCCTTAAAGGAGTCCCTGTGTGTGGCACTTGTCCTGCGCCTTGTCGCAGCATTCATTAGCCCCTGGGAGGAGTTTTTCACACACACTCCCCGACAAAGAACATGAGCTGAGTTAGTTTTACATAAGTGCCGAGTTTTCTGCGGAAACAGAGCTCCCTGCTTTAATTATTATTGATTTTCTTTTTTCCGAGGAAATGTTGGGCCTCTCTAAACTCCCCCCTGCTGACTTCAGAGATCTCACAACGATTTTAGCTGAGCAAGCTTTTCGCTTGCAAATCTAAATATTTATGCTACAGCTGTTTAAACAGCCCAGACTCGAAGAGGGGGTATTTTTAGTGTTCTTGATTGTAGTGAAGGATGGAGACGGACACGTTTTAGACTCTGACATCTTCTTTTGCTGTTTATTGCATGTGTTTGCTGATGGGCTCAGCCCCCTCACCTCCTTTCTCAAAGTACTTGCTCTGATTATTTATATAGTGAATCCAGATGGATAGGAATTAGATAATTATTACTTTATGTTTGTTACTTTATCATCTGTCTGGATGCCAAACGTACATCTGCTTGAATGCAGAGGTTTAAAATCATGGAACATTAAAAAGAAAAAAAAACCCAAACAACACTAGGCTGTTGTTAAAACATGATGTTCGGGAGGGAGAAAAGTTATTTTCCTTAGTGTACATCCAAAGAATATGTTACCAATCTTGGCATGACCCTCCACCGACTCTTTTCATGGAGAAGTGATTTATTCAGCATGGAACAAGTAGGAGTTTTGTTTACAAGAGCTGACCTAGAGGTGATGCTATCCATAACTTGCTGCTCAAAAGCCAGGTGGGAGTGTGCACATGCCTGATAAGGCATTGGTGTGATTGCAGCCCTGCTCCTTGATTTTGGCCGAGATCTGCCTGCACAGTAAATAAGGGTTTAAATGTGCACGTCTCTGTAGAGTCACTCACAGCTTTGACCGGCTGCCTGTAGACATCACTGATGCTGGGAAGGAAACATGAAGAAATGGGAATTGCAGGGAATGAGTAGCCTGAGTTAAACACAGTTCAAAACAGATAAAGGAAATTAATGATTTTTTTTTCCTCTGGTCATAGTGAAAAAGGATGCATCTTGCTTTCAGGGCTGTCATGCCAGCTAGGACATATGGCCCCCTTGAGCTTGCATTGGAGGGGTTTTAAGTCTATCTGGGGCTTTGAGGAATGAAAATGGCTTGGTCCCCTTCTCATGGGGGGACAAGCAAGGTATCCCCAAACCTGCCTCGGTCCCATCATGGAGACAGTGGAGGGATTACCAGAGGAGCAGCAGGGGAGAACCCCTAGGAGTGAATCCTGACAGCACAGCTGTGCCTCCCACCATACCAGGTACAGGAAGGGGGATGCAAACGGCCAGTGATGGGGGTTTCCTAAATAAACACTTCACTCCCAAATGACAGTTTTGCTGTTGCCACCTTGCCTGGGCAAAGAATCGATTCCCCTAAGTAACACCCCCATTGTTTGGTGGCATTTCCAGGAGGCACGAGGCTTAAGAGCCCTGGACTTGCTGAGGCAGTGTGGGCATTTCCATCCTGCTGTGGGGGTGACCCCTCCAACCCCCTCAAGAGTTGCCCCGAAAGCAGGGGGCTCAGACTTGAGATCTCAAAAGTAGTTTCTGCTCAGTTTTTATTGTTTTGGAGCCTCAGTCACCTTGAATGGGAACAATTCATAGGCATAATCCAGCACCAGCCCCACACACGTGCTCAAGCCTTTTGACAGATTCGGTTAAAATGAGACACATGCTCCCAGTACTGTGCAGGAACAGAGCTCAAATTTCAAGCCAGGGATGTTTTGTACCATTGGGGATTTGCCTGACATAGTTAATATTAGGCAAACAATTTCTAATAGGGGAACATTCCCAGAAATACAGGGTTTTCCTTTTTAGGTGGAAAAGAAAAACTGGAAAGTGGGGGCTCAATTTTCTCCTGGTTTTCACTGGGGAGGTTATCACAGTTTGCAAAGTGCTGCTGGGGGAAGAAGGACTGAAACCAACTCCTTATGCTCTGCCACTTAATTAATTTTAGGCACTTTACAGTAAAACGTAACTTGGCCCAGCTTCTACAAATGAGAAAAGTGGTGAAAATGCCTGGCTAACCCTGTTCCATTGTGCACCCCAAATGTGCTGCAGCCAGACATGAGAGCTTTTCCACCTGAATATTAAACGAGGAATGGAATGTAATTGAAGCCTCCTAAAATTAAGGGTCTAAATCCATTTACATTTACAAGCTCTGTAATTAAATAATAAACCAAAATATTATGGCTTTCACTCTAAATGTGAATTCAAGAGCATATGTCTAAGATTACATTACAGCCCCTTATTTGTTTAGCCTGCTGCAGTCCCTGCTTGCAGGAAGGAGAAAATTGCACAGAGAGGAAGAAATTAAATCCCCGAGTCCCAGAGCCACAGTGGGCCCCTTCTGCTTTAGTCTGGGCAGGATTAGTCAGGCTTTTTCTTCCAAAGCTGTTAAGGCACCTGTGGCAGCACAAGCATCTCCCTTCCCCATAGGCAGATGGGCCAGTTACTGCCCCCATCCTAAGCCTAGCTTACTCCTGCTGAAACCCTCTGCCAGAGCCTGTCCCCACCGTGTGACCTGTTCCTGAGGGGACTTCCTTGGAGATGCTCACTCTGTGCCATCACACATTCTTGTGTGCCAAAACCAGGGATAGACGCTCCATGCCCTGCATCGGCAGCAGCTCCTCTCTGCAGGGCCATGCTGGGGCTCAAGGCACCTCTGCTTCTCTGGCGGTTCCTGCCTGCCCTGCCTTTGAGCACAGGGACAGCAGCACAAGCACCACTCGTGGGCTTTTTTATTTGCAGTCTCGGCAAAGAAATGAAGAGAGCTGGAAGGGGAACAAAGCAGTAAATGATGAACAGCTGCTGTGCTTTACATTTCCCGCGGCGACAACAACAAATTGCAGCCTGCGTGCAGCACGGCCACTTCTGGGGGGAGAGGGGTTCGAGGAGCTTGTTCTGATGTAGGTGATGTCTTTATGAACTATTTATTTCCTCTTGGGGTGTCCTTTGTCTACTCAGCCTGAACTATATCCCTATGCTGGCATTGCCAAGGGTCCCAGCAGCCACTTAGCAAGGGCTTGCCAGCACAGCCAGTGTGGAAACAACTTCAGGAACTTTCTTGGTTTGGAGTCTCTTGCCCATCATGTCGACATTATTTACTGCTTTATAAATATTTAAAGGCCTCATGTACATGTTCACAGGCTGCTGCAGCAAAGATTCCCCCAGCACTGCAGGGAGGACACACCAGTTCATCCCAGTGATATGCTGGGACCAGCAGCACAGCTGTGTCTCACCATGGGTCCAGTTGTGCCTGTCACCTGCCCTGCCCCTTCCTTTCCACCCCCAAGTGAAAGGCAATGTGCACAAGACCCTTATGTTCCCATGTTAGGGTCACTTAAACTGATTCTTCTTATTTTTCTTCACTCCATCTCCTTTATCTTTCCCATTTTATCCCACTGTGCTGTGGAAGCACCAGCAGCCACTGCTGTTCAGAGCTTATTCTTCATTTCCCTGCATGTTTTAAGCCGTCAAAAGCACGTACATCAATTATCGCCGCAGAGTTTTCATCCTGCGCAAGGGCACAATAAGCAATGCAAATGGCACAAACAAAGTGTTTGATATTTAATGATCTCACATTGGCTGGGGAAGATGTGTTCTTGAACAGGAGTCACTCTCTCAAGCCAGTGCAATGCAGAAGGACTCCTGTCTCTCATGACTAATTGAGCGCTAATGATTTTCCTTTATCATCCAAAAAGAAAACAAAGGATTTAAGGGATGTTTTATTGTGGCACTGTGGGTCTTTATATTAATTTTTTATTCCCCACATTAAAAGCTGTGCTTTGACTTGTCCTTCTGAGCCTGCTTTTCCCTGATGTTTCTGCTTGTAATTCTGTCCCTTTGCCTCTGAGGACTGGAAAACAGACCATGGCTTATGCAGTCTCTGCCAGGAGTGAAGGTGCCCAAACTGTCCCCATTAGCCACACCATCCTCCAAAAACTTGTGGATTTGGGGATTTCAAACCTGGTGTGAATTCCCAGGGATGCAGAGGCACCAAATGGGAGATGTGGTCCCATGGCTGGCCCAAGGCACAGGAGGAAAGCTCACCCCTATTTTACATGAGGATGATGGAAATGCCAGAAAGGACCAGGGCAGAGCAGGTCTTGAAGCAACAAGACCTTCATTCCCTGCATCGGGGGTGGCAATGATTTGGGATGAGCTGCTTGCTTATCCTGGCTCCCTGGATGCAAAGCCCACTGACCCTCTGCCTGGGACACTCATGCACCACCTGAAGGGTGCATATTTAACAGGGAGAAGAAAAAGAAGACTTGTTTTTGCCAGGAAAACCTCCAGGGTGTGTGTTGCATGTACCTGTCCCTGTGCTGAGCCCTGTGTTCAACCATAGGTACCAATGTGAAAGAAAGACAGCAGGATGGGAGTGGGGCTGAAAGAAGTCTTGGAGCCAAACAATTCTGCAAATGGCAATGGCTCAAATCATTGTACAGCTCTTTCTGGCCCTTTGATGTAATTAAGGCTGGGCTCTGAGGTGCCATCTCAGCTCCACGACACATTTCCAAATTGCTGCTCCTCTGCAAAAACAGCCTCCAGAGCTGTCCTTGAGACATCGGCACAGGGGTTAATTGGAATTGACAGGAAAATTGGCCTCTGGAGAGAGAAATGCAGATACTGGCTGTGTGTGAGCTAGTGGGAATGGAGCCACACTGCTGCCAGGGTCCCAGTGTCCCCTTGCACAGTAGCAGTGGGTGCTGGCATCCGTGAGACCAGCAACTCCTTGGCCAGCTCAACCTTGACTGCCTTATCTCCAACTGCCTTTGCCCCAGCATCCAGATGCAGGTCAGACACCAGCATGGAAACCCCACAGGCATCAGTGCTACCTATTCCCCCTGTGGCAAGGCTGAGGATGGATTTGGCCCTTCCAGCTGCCAGCCCTCTGACTCTGGTGTTGACACTGAGCTCAGTGCCTGGGTGCTGGCAGGATCTCAGTGGGAGTAAAAGCAGAGCCGGAGCCCAGCCACAGGGCCACCTCCCTCACCCTCGAGCAATGCACCAGCTGCATTTCAGAGTTGCAAACTCCTGTCATTTTTCTAAGTATTCCTCATCTCCTTCAATACCATTAATCACACTATTTCAATTAACAGACCTGAACCACTGAGCAGACCTGTCCTGCACTAATGTGTTATTAATTGGGTCAGCTTGGATGGCAGCAATATTGAGTGCCAGGCAGCTCCGAGCTTTCATCTTCTGGTCTAGGCTTGTTTCATTTATCTAATCACCTCCCCAATGCCACAGGGGCCCCTTTCACTTCTTCCCTCTCCACCCATCTTCAAGGTACTCTGATACACTTTTTGCATTGCCTGGTATCAACTACTCACTGAAGAGAGTCATATCTAATTCATGGTACTCCCCCAACAAAAATCAATGATTGTTTACATTACTATCCTACAATCTCTATTTTAAAGTAATTCATGGCAGAGACAGTGCTATTAATTTTATTAAGTCGTAATAGTGGGCAGATATTATTCTGCTCCATTGATCCTAAGTTGATGCAATTACCACTTACAAAGCTTGCACTGTATGGCTGAAAATTTCAATTCTGTTTGCAACCCGAAGCTGTATATTAAAATTGTGCCAAGCCAGATGCTGGTGTTGGAAATTCAGGAAAGTTAATTCAAAACAAACAAGTAATTGCACAAATTTTAAAGCAGAGGTACTGGAAACCAGCCATTCCCAAATGCCCCACACCAAAGACATGCTCAGATACTCTCCTCAAAACTCCTGGGTCCTACAGTTCTGAGAAAATTTATCATCATGGTTAACTAAAACATCCTCTGATGTGAACGAGGTGAAACTAAGTTTAGCTCTATCTGCACGGAAAATGTGTCAAAAGCCAGGACCATCTTAGAGTGCATTGCACTCTGTTTGCAGAGGATAAATTTCAGCCAGAGGTCTCAGATCTTATTTTCCTCTTCTCTAGGTAAAAAAAAAATAATAGCAGAGCAGTGTGGGAAAACATGGGGAGACAAAATGGTGCAAATCACCTGGATCTCAAACATCTCCAAGAAATTCAACAGCATAGTGACCATAGTGATCATGAGAGATGTGAGAGGTCCTGCATGGCAGGAAGGTAAAGGGATGTTCAGTGGTGATGCCCACCCTGGAGATGGTAGGGAGGCCATGTGGGTGCCCAGTGTGGCCCACGAGGCACAAACCCCTCATTTTAGCCAGCAGAAATTAAACCCTGCAGTTTAAATCAAAAATAATCTTGCTCAGCTTGGAAAAAGATTAGCTCAACCACGACCAGTTCATGGGCAGAAATGTATTTTGTGTGTATTTGCGAGTCCATAAAAACCTGCCACTTGAGGAATGGGATCAAAAAGAGAAAAGAAAGACAGTTGCTGCCCCAAAACCTTGCACTCTAGATAAAAGGTGAAGGGTGGATTGGGGGAGGGAGAGATGGATGGATGGATGGATGGATGGATGGATGGATGGATGGATGGATGGATGGATGGATGGATGGATGGATAATCAATGAATGAATAAATGAATGGAAGGAAATAGTGGAGAAGAGTGAAGGAAGGAGAAGGCAGGTGCCATCCTATCAGCCTGCAGTGCCAGCAGCCTCATCATTAATAACAGACAAAGGATTTAAAGGAAAACCATCATATCTGCCAAGAGTCTCAGCAATGCAAACAGGAGGTAAAAAACAGAACCTCTGTGAGATCTGGCTAACTGGAACGAGTAGCCTTTGGAGTACATACTACTGGAGAGGAAGCGCCTTTCTCCTAGTGCTTTGGCCAAACTTATTTTGGAGTGATAAATGCATCTGTTTGGGACACACAGTTTGACCTGAGTGCTCTGTCAAATGTATTTTAAAATACCTTGAAGGAACATATGAACCCTCCTTCAGTAAAAATTAGGGCAACTAAAATTTTTAAACTTGCTCATAGCAGCATTATACAATGTAAATCACCTGGATTTGGAGACTGAGGCCAGTTACATTAGCTGAGACTCTGGCCCAGAATCCACCAAGTGTAACGTGGAAAGGGTATCATAAAACTGCTGGTTCTTGGGGACTGGTTAATGCTCTGGAGAGGGTACTTGATTTATAGGACTGGCTTCACTCAGTTAAAATGGTTCTTCCACATTATAAACTAGCAGCTTTGTCTCCCATAGAAAACAAATAAATGAAGACGTAAATTTCATGTTTCTCTCCACAACTGAGAGATGTTCTGCAAATGGGAAGCTCCTCAGAGTGGTTGCATGGTGCTACAGGAGGGTATGTGCCAGGAGCTCCATGAGTTGGGATGCAGGAGCTGAATCCATGCTGTTCAGCTGGGATGCTCCTCGTTGCCCATCTCCTGGTGCCAGCTTCCAGCAGGCTCAGGTACTGAGATTCACTGTGGGGGAGAGCAGTGGGAGCACTCCTGAACCTGCCTGGTCCCCCTGGCTGGGGTAGAGTGGGGCATATGCCTCCCCTTAGTGGGGTGTCTGGAGGACAGAAGAGTGGGCACAGCAACTTCCTAGACTTAGAGGTTCTCAATCTGATCATGAACAAAGTTGTTTGCAAGGTGGTGCTGAAAAAGAAGTTCAGATTCATGAGCATTTTTGCTATTGAAAAGGGTGATTTTTAGCATTTCCGTTATACTGTTACACCATTTAAACCACAAGCCTGTGAGGTTTTTTAACCTTTTTGGAGAGTGGAGGACTGGTGTAAAGCTTCCTCTTCCTGCAGAACCTGGGCTCTGAGCAGCAGGAACAGTACAACCTGTTTGCTGTTGAAATATTGAGAGCCCAGGGCACAGACCAAGCCTGCAAACAGCTCTCCAGGCAGACCAGATGCACATTGACCCAAGTGCAAGAGCTTGACACCCTTCACCAGGGGTAAGTTCAAAGCAAATCCCTCCCCTGCCTCTCTATCCACACAGCTTAAAATCCCTTGGAAACTATGACAGAGTTTGGCTCATCAGTGTATCAGGATCTGTTTTATTTTATCTGCCTGCACAAGCCTGCATGCAGGGATAGATCAGATTAGCATGACTGATGAAAAACATCCTTCTCTTTATCCCCTCTGACAGCAGCAACCCTTTATCAACAGTCTGAAGACGAAGTTTTCTCAGCCATAAGTTTTCTGCCCTGAGGGTTTGTTGTTTGATTGTTGTTTGGTTGGTTGTTAACTCCTGCAGAAGTTTATTTTTGCTTCAAGAAAAATCAAAACATTTTGATGGAAGATTTTTCAGCCATCCTTTTGCATTAGATATGGTGGCAGACAGGCTTGGCACATCAACATCTGCTCCTTCTCACTGGATTGAATTTAATATCTGGTGTATGAGCACTAACCCTCCCTTGGAGCTCCCCTGGAGTCAACTCAGTGAGATGGCTGGAGCAAAGAAAATCATTTCTTTTCTGAGGGTTTCCAAACACTTTTCCAGAGTGACTTGTTGTTTTATCCCCTTTTATAAAACTAACTTCATAATGCCCTCCAATGAGGCTTTGGGGAGGACAGTGTTATACAATTGCATGAAAAGGAGGAGGAGAGAAGGAAGAAGGAATTACTTCTGCTCAGCTTGTCACCAAATCCTTTCGCCAGCCTCCTCATGTCTTTCTTGGCTGCCTTAGTGACCTGCCATGCTCTGCAAGGCCCATTTACCTCTGAGGAGGTGTTGGATATGAGGACCACTGGTGATACAGTGAAAGTATCCCACTTAACTGTCCTGGCACTGCTGTTGCTGGGGTATCATACACTGAAGCCAATGTGCCATGTGATAAATTTGATGCACTTCACACTGAAATTGATGCATCACCTTTGGAATCAAATTTATCATCTCTTCTGTCACACTCCATATACTGGATCAGAGTCACCACCTATTGAATTAAAAACTTCACGTGCAGTTCACATCACACCATAAATCAGGACAAAATGGAATTAAATGCATTGTATGCTAAGAACCCATTCATCACACTATAAATTAAACATGGAACAAGCCTTTTAGGCTGGATGTGCCCAGATATAGACTGCAGAGTCCACTGGGGAAAACATGACACCACTGAAGTCACTGAGGGCTTGTTCATTAATTTCAGTTAACTTTTTAATCTGCTCTGTACTGGAACCATCTCTGTCCTGGACCAACATAAAACTTGGGTGCCCAGGAACTTCTGCAGTCAGTGACTCTCCTATTGAACCATCCACATGTGCTGCTTGGAGGTTTAGGCAGGAGACTGGAGGAGAGATACAAATCAGAGCCCTACCCTGCTCCTGCATGGGCAAATGGCAGTTTTCAGTGTGGGGCACACGCAGTGCCTCTCATCTTGTGCCAATGAATGGCCAGGCTTAAAATCTTAACATCCTTCTCCTAAATTCTCTGCAGGGCTGCACAGGGCTGGGCATGGCTACAGTGGCTATTGGATATCTGACGTCCCTTTTGCAGTTTTTGGACTTCAAAGAAACAAGGGGAAAAAAACTCACCAGGCTCAGGCATACATGTGTCAGGGCATCCCAGGCAGTTCAGCCCTCAGCACCAGGTGGTTGTTGGTCCTGTGTGGCAAATGGAAGCAGGAGCATAGAGCAATGGATACCAGCTGTTCAAGGTCAAAGCTAGGGACTGGGGCAAAGATAAGACTTCAGAAATTCTTATCTAAACCTAGGATACTATCTTCTCCTTTTTGTTATCTATATTAATTTTTGCTTTTCTGACAGCACCTCCCTGTATGCTGTCACAGCACAGGAGCTCTCTAGCTCCCCACGGAAAGGGGGGACAAACTTCCAGCTGAAGCACAGTGCAGTCAGGTACATCCTTGGATCCAATCCATAGTCTTTCCTTTTATTTCTGTATTCATCTGGTCCTCTCAAAAACCTGCTCAGGAGCAATTAAAGCCTGTCAGCTAGAAGCTGATGCAACTTCTGTTTAATTAGTCCAGCAGCCAATAAAGATCTCATTCATCAAAATCTCTTGGAAGGTGTGGGGGGGAGGGAGGAGATTTGTCATTTCTTCTCTAAATCCAGATGGCTGTGGAGCATCTATCAGTGATCCCATCACATGCATGGACTCATGTGCACATCTGAGGAGATCGACCAGCTGGGACACATCTGTCTGGAGAGCAGTTGTGGGAAAAATCAGTGCAAGATTGTCCCAGGTGCTGTGGAAGCAAGTCCTGTTGGAAACTCATTCTCCAGAGCACAACTAATCTGGGAAATGAGTGACCCTGGTGGGATCAGTGGCTCTGAAGGGCTTTTTGTCTTCTGAGTCGTTTCACTGCCCTTCTCAGCAACAGGAAAAGGTAGAAATGTGAGAGGAAGGCTGAACACCATCAGGATGAATTGGGAGAGGCCTGAAAAAAGGGGGTTGCCCCACAGCTACTGCTTTGCCCTGGGAGGGGTTTAAGAGCCCCTCTCTCTGCCTGCCACACTGAGCTTAAGCACCTTAGAGTTGGCAAAGCAGGAGAGGGGAAGTCAGTACTCATACTGATGGATCCCAGCAAAGTTTTGGAGTGTTCAACATGCCAGAGAAAGTCTTTGGGGTGACACCCTCTAGACTTGAAAACTTCTCCTTACATTAACTGTCAGTGTCTCAAATATTTGCCTCACCTTTCCCTGCCAGCCCATCTAAGCAGGACATGTTTGTGTTGAGCTTTTTCCAAAGGCTGGGCAGGGTGGCCAGGAGGATGGAGGGGGAATGTAAATCTGTACCCACGAGGTCACTGTGCTGCTTTTGTGTCATGTCATGGGGGTTTCACCAGCTCAGACCTGCAGGAGCGGGTCGCTGTGGGAATCGCTTGCCAGCACTGTTTGCAGCCTCACTATCACAATTCACTGAACTGAAAAAAATGAATCAGCTACCACAGGACAGTTCATAGATTACAAACATGAGTGATGGTATCTTTGTAATTAATGATTATGAGAAAGCTGCTTAATAGTTTGGTTCCTTTTGACTGGCTTGATTTGTAATACATGGCAGTTGGCATAAGCAAAGCAGGAAATTGGAGCCAGTTTACCCTTGGCGTGCCCAGCTGGTAGCTGCACTTCACAAACTTGGAAGTAAGTGTGATTTTCCACAAAGCCATAGCTTAAAGAGCAGAAGAGAGCTGCAGATGTAACCCCAGTCATAACCATATTCTCAAACTGGAAGATGTTTGAGGATGAAATGACAGGCAGTTTTTTACTGCTGCCCCACCTATCTGCAAGTTGCTGTTGTCAGCAATGTCCCCTGACATTTGCAGAGGAAATGCCCGTGCTTAAGTCAGGACCCTGAGCCACCCATATCCTCAGTACTTATTAAGGGAAACATCATAGCTGGCATATTACTGTGATTGATGCTGTATCAATCAACTGGAAAAATATTAAGCAAGCCTTAAAAAGAAGTGAGATGAAGGTCTAAATACTAGGCTAAGATGCCCATATTATGGGGATTATTCCAGGTTTGGAAACACGTGTGCAGAGATGCTGACACAGACAGCTGTGCCCCTCTCCCTGCTCCGTGCTGGCCACACTGGTTCCATGGGAAATGAGTAATGAGTGCTTGCATTGCAAACAGCAATGGACAATTAGCAGAGGGCACATAGAAACTGCATACAGTGTGAGTCTATGGTTTTATTGCTTATCAAATAAAATTTAATGAATAAACACTCTCTATTAACACATTATATCAAGCCAAGCTGTGGTGCTTGCATGCTTTTATTCTGTTTCATCAAGTCTGGATTGATTTAGCTTATTT
Organism: Serilophus lunatus; assembly: GCA_013399895.1. Classification (NCBI taxonomy): domain Eukaryota; kingdom Metazoa; phylum Chordata; class Aves; order Passeriformes; family Eurylaimidae; genus Serilophus; species Serilophus lunatus. The sequence continues at coordinate 1,429,415 of VXBA01000855.1, read as the reverse complement.
TTGTTTAAGATCAGTGTGATATGCTACACTTGGAGTTGCCAACTTTAGTCTTTTTTTCTGGTGTGACATTTGGTATTT
>VXBA01000855.1:1303953-1429305 GCA_013399895.1 Serilophus lunatus | reverse complement strand
GGGGGGGGGGGGGGAGGGAAGGCTCCTCTTTTAAGGAGAGTCTCAGATTTTCTTGCATAAAAGCAAAAAATTGTGGCCAGGTCAGTTGTGGAGAAATTTATGTGTAGCCTTCAGTTTACCCAAAAGGCAAACAAACTAACAAACAAACAGAAAATACCAAAACAAACAAAACCCCACCACAAACCAAAACAAACTCTCAAATGTGTTATCTTATAATCATCCTTGATTTTCAAACACTATGCCCTTGGAAAACCCAATTCACAGATTTTCTGCCAACAAAGGGTGATTTTTCTTGAGAACAAATCCACTTCTCATCTCCAAAGCCAGGCCCACACACCAGTGAATTCCTATATTGTGTATGCAAAGCCCATGGTCAGAAACCACAGGGTAGGGATGGCCCAGTGCCCAGCGCATGCTCCAGAGGCTTCTTTCAGTCTCTACCCTTGTGCTGTGTTTTCTCCCAAAAGATGCCCCTGATTCCCCTGGAGGATGCATCAGGATTTCCCATGGGGTGTAGCACCCTTCTTGCTTCGCCTGCAACCATCTACACCAGAAACAACTTTCCCAGGCAGAAACTGGTGCTTCAGGCCTTTCCATTCCCTTTACCCTGTGCTTAGACCTGGAGCAGGTGGAGAGGAAGCTGCTGCAGAAGAGGATGCATGTATTTTAGCAGTCCCAGGACCTGGACCAAATGTTTCTCAGTGCTGCCTCCAGTGCTTTACAGAGGACCAAATCCAGCATATCTTTCTGGATTTCTCTTTTCCGTGAAGGCTCAAGGTGACCTCTTTGCTCCCAAGTTTGTGCTCAGATAGGACCTTAAAGCACTTAAAATCTGAACAGACACAGCAAGCTCAGGGCTGGGAGAGAAAAATCACTCCTTTTGCCAGCCCTTCATATTAAGCATCTATATTTAAAATTACTACATAAACTAAGAAAATAATAACAGGTCTAAGCACTTTACCAGGCAAATCCAATTTCTTCCTAGGAGAATTGAAGGGAATAAAGCTAAAAAATTTGCTTTGAGGATGAGATTTAATTTGAAGAGCCAGTAGTAGTTCTTCTACTGCACATACAGGTTTGGAGACTAAACCTGTTTGCTAGCAAACAATCATCTTAAACAAGATCATCATTAATCCTGAATTCAGCTGTCAAAAGGACTGAGACTGCAAACTAAGAGGGAACAAGGAAAATCTGGTAATTTGTTTGTTAAATATTTGCAAAGCGTCATATCAATAATGGATAATAAGAAAATTTTGAACCTCCAGAGCTGATGCATAACACAAAGCCTTGCTGTATTAAACCTAAACTATCATCAATAGTAGATTTATTATAATACTAGATAAAAACAAGCTTCCCAGCTGAAAAACAAGATCAATTTGAACTCAAGCTGTTTGGACATATCCTAAATGTTGCAATTAAAATGCAGCATGAACGTTCCTTAAAAAGAAGAAAGGAAGAAGAATAGCCCTGCTGCAATTACATATGCCATCCTTGACACAGTAACCTGAAACTGAGAGGAAAAAAACCAGGCAAAATTGTATTTGTGTCCAGTCAGACATTTCTCATCTTCAGGGCTTGCTGCAGAGCCTAAGCTAACACAACTTTTCCTATTGGGTCAGGCTCCAGCCTAAGCTTTTAGATTTGATGCAGGGAGTCATCCTAGGCTGCACTGAACATTCTGTGCAGGTCAGAATTTGATTAGAGTCCCGCAAAGAAACCCAGCTGAGCTCTATCTTGCTGCAAAGGCAACTGTAGTTTATGGTGGACAAAACCCCAAGCAGCTCCAAAACGAGATAAAGAAGCCACCTGTATGAAAGGTTTCACTCCTGGAGCAAGTGCCTTGGGGACAGAAACAGCCAGAGTGACATTTTCCCCACCCCCACAGTGTTATCACACTCATCAAAATGTGTGCAGCAATTAGAGACTCATGGACACTTCCCATGAGCTGTCTGCTGCTCTGGAGAATTGGGCTCTTCTTTTGTTCTGATAAAGAAGTGACTAGTGAGCTACAACAATCTCACAGTTGCTCTCTAAATAATTGTGTTCTCTTATGCCTTTTAATCATAAGCCCCACGAGGCTCATAATACCACATGTGCAATCCAAATTGGCCCATCAACTCAGTTTATCAAAGGGACCTAATTTAATCCTAGTCTTTGATGGAGACAGGAGCAGTCAAAGTCTGCCCTAATGATTTTTTAAGTTTACTTAGCTTGCAGATCTGGGGTGTGAAGGGCACCTGGACTCCAAACAGTATGGATAACAGGACCATGAGGAGGAACACAAAATTGGCAAGAATTTGACAGTCTGAATCAAGAGAAACCACAGCAGAAAAGCACTAGAAAACACACTGAAAAAACAGTGGAGACTGAAATGACAAAATTGTCACCACAAGTAATATCATGAGACTGGTAAAAACAAATTGTTGGAGGCAACAGCTCCCCTGGATTGAGTATCACTACTGTGAGAGACACACCAAGGAGGAGGGCAGAGCTGATGAATCCAAGCCATGAAATGCAGAGCCAGAGGAAAGCAGACACAAAGTGCTGTAGATGGCAGGACTGCTCTGACCTGGCAGCATCCCTCCCAGCCAGAGCAGGATACATTAGGCATGAGAACACACCTTTACAGGGAAAAGTGCCTGCTGTTCCCCAACAAGCTGAAAAGAGGCTCGAAACTTTCAGAGTTGAGCAGGTTCTGACTAGGTGCATCTTTTAAAACCACTAGGATAACTCCGTTTCTCATTTTCAGCCCGGTAAGTTAGTGGACCCCAGGAGGTGTAATAGAGTGTCACTAGCTAAGAAATGCTGAACAGGCTGAGGCAAAAACCCAAAGGAAGGAGCTCAAATCCCTGGCTTCAAGGGACTCTGAATGACGAACAGCATTAGGACAAAAGGTTTCAAAGATACGGGGTTTACAGAAAAGCTAAAAGCCCAACTTTCTCTGGAAAAGTGGGAGTTGACAGGAGAAGACTGCAACGGCATTTCATTTCATAGCTGTGAGTGATGGATGTGAATACAGTAAAAAAATAAAAAAAAAAGAAGAAGAACTTTACTAGACAAAACCCAGCTGGTTCTGAATCTCTCAATAGCTTTTAATAGTTTTGATAGCAAACAGAAGAGGGAACTTGGAGCTTGAATTACAGAAGCTTGAGGATTGCTGGAGGCTTTGGGAAATGGAGCACAAGCCCTTTGGTTACAACTAGCATGTACAAAAGAATGGTGCAAAGAAGGAACAAAGAAATCCTCCAGGAGGGATGTAAAGGACTATGCTGGCACCATTAGTGCAGAGGGATTCTTCTTGGGACTGTCAAAGTTTTGGCAGAAGATGGATGGACATTTGCCTGCAAACAGGCAAGGCCATTTATTTATTTTATACAGAGAATGCAGGTGCTCAGGACAACCCTTGAGGGGGACAAGTAAAGAAAAACAGTGATATTAGCTCCAAAAGTAAAGCCATGACCAGCAGACAGCAAAGGGTGAAATGCAAGTATTACCCAGGCTGGCTAATCCCCACAGAGGGTCTGACTGCTGAAAAACATGTTAAATACTTGGCTTCATGAGGGATGTGCTCTTTGGAGAGGTGAAGGACCTGAATTTGAGGAGAACTTCCAAGAAGGTCCTTGTGGGTGAGCACAGTAGGAGAGCCCCTTGCTCCAAGACAGTGATGAGGTGATGGGACTGCACAGCTCCCTTGGCAACACTGGCTGTAAATGAGAAAGAAGGGGGGGAAAGTAAATTAAATACACTGTAGAATGAGAGAATTTTCTTCTCTTTGCTGTGCAGATTTTGGGCTGTACAGAGCGTCAGGAAGCAAAGCTGACACTGACAGTCCACAACTGGCACACAGATAGGCCGGCCATTGCTGGAACCTGGGAGCTACAGCCCCCAGAGAGGCATCTGAGCATCCACTGGGCTCTGCTGAGCTCAGGGCACAGCAAGAGCAAGACTGCATAGCCTCACATGTGGGGAGCCGCTGTGACTGACAGCAGTTTTCCTTTTTCAAAGGCAGCAGCTCCTGGCACCTGATGGATTCCTGTTGGCCTGTTTCACCTCTAACTTGGGCAGGAAAAATCCATATTGGCACAGCACCCTTGAGAGATTTAATTCTTTGTTGAGGACAGCATGAAGGCCTACTTGGAGAGTGCTTTGATGCACAGGTTAAATAGAGAAAGAGCCTGAACAAAGGCTCCCAGCAGCTACAAGCAGATTTGGGTAGAGTCAGAGCTCCAAGCAAGCAAATTTACTTCCATTTGAAGAAACTTCATTTGTAATCAGGCACATAACATAGCAACGTCTGGGATATGCCAGTTACCTGAAACCTGGTCACTGGGGGTGGGCAAGTAGAAAAGGAAGGAGCGTAAATTGCCCCACAATGGGTGAGCAGCACTGACACAGGTCCCTTTGTCAGGAGTAGCAGCTCTGTCCAGGCACATAGCCTGCTTTTTCTTGACCAGAAGATTCAGAAGCTGAAGCCTGGCAGCACACGGTAATACACAGTAACAACACAGGCCTCTCAACAAAACATTGACACTGGCTTTTATAACACCCTGGTCAAGCCCAGGACGGCCCCAGAGCACAAACAGATGCCCCGTGATGGCAGTGTTTCGATCCGTAAATCCCTATGGCTTGACTTGGCACAACACAAGGGCTGACTGCAGGCAGCTAACCGGGCACAGGATAGATGGGAGGGAAGTGGTGGATAACCCCTGTGCTCTGAACTGACTTGTCTAGAGAAGTGTCAGGCCATATGAGGCTGTGACAAGAAGCCAGAGCTGAAGCAAGCCAGAGCAGATCCCTGTTACCACCCAGGCTCTGTGTAGTTCCTGCCCAATCACAGTACTCCTGTGGGTGAACAGCTTTTCTGGATGTGGGAAAGTGGGCAGCATTACCAAGGACAACTCCCAAGAAAACATGCTGTTGCTGGCAGCAAAAAAGGCTGCATGAGAGAAGGAATAAGTAAGGCACTGAGGGCTGGAAAAATCATCTATGAGAATCTGAGTGACTTGTGGTGGGGGGAAGATCAGCATGTGGGACAGAGAGGGCTGACTGCTAGTGGGGAGTCTGCAACAAGAAGAAAAACAAGCTGCAGGTTGGGAAGGGTACGTGTCTTCAACGAGGCAGTTCAGCTTCTTTTTCTTTCACACATGGGCAGATTGAGCAGGACAGGCCAAGCAGACTGAACAATATATTCAATGACAAAATATAATCTAAAAAGAGAAGTTTTCTTGATTTTTGTGTCTTCATCTTGGTTGCCAGTTGCAACTCTGCTGGATTCCAACTGCAGCATCTCTTTGCTCTGACTGCATTGCTAAATTCTAGTTTAGGTTTTTACTTTCTGTATGCATATTAAAATTTTAATTAAGCACTAAACCAGTGTTTTAGCTGGTTTTTGAGAGTTTAGCTATTTATCTTGTTGATTGCAGTTCTCTCAGGTCCTTAGTTGTGGCCTAAATTTAGAGCAATTCTGACTGAGCCCTGCTGGATAACTGCTACAACTATTCATTAAAAATGAAGAGATCGTTGTTGATCAGCCAACTGTGGGAGCCTGCACAGTGGCTGCTCTGCATCCTGAAAATCTTCTGATCTACAGGTGCTAGAGCCAGGTTAATGTTGATCTGCTTCACAGATTGAAGAGACCTTGAGAAGATGCAGCAGCTCGGCCATTCAAAGCTCACTAAGAAACAACTTGTTTCGTACCTCATTGTCCACCTGAGATGGTGGGGAAGGAGGGATTTTAGCAAAGCAATTATTTTCCTTCATGCAGAATCCACAATGCAACATGGGGCCTTCTCAAGGCAAAAAAAAAAAGTGTCCCCCATTTTTGTCTCTCTGTGGAGCACTTTGCAAGAGATGGATGAGGGTCCTTGCTTTACAAAGCACATGGGGAGCTCCCACAAAATAGCAATGCTACAGTTCACATTTAGCCAACTTTGTGAGGAATTTTGGTGGGGTTTTTTTTTCTAAATTGCTGGAGAAATCCAAAAGCCCCAAAATACCTACTTGTACATGACAGATTTATCGCACATGTTAACATGAAAGACTAGCTATCAACAGCTAGTGAATCCAGCTATCAACATGCAAAACCTTGGCCAGCTCTGTCAACATCTGGGACCAGACGCATCTCTTAAATGCTGTTTTAAAATTGTATCGCAATAACAAATGTAGTGATAATGAAATGCAGGGTCTGGTATCATTTAAAATTCAGCAGCTGCGGTATTTGCCATGGAACTGAACTCCCAAGTTTAAGCAGCTGGTACTAGAAAATGTTTCTTGTATCTTGGCAAATAAATTCAACGGAGAGATAAAAGAAGATTATCCTTCTATGTATGACCCCAGCTGAAACGTTTTACCCCACCCCAACTGTAGTTCTCCCTCCTGTGCTATTCTCACCTGTATTACCCATTCAGCTGTTTTTTTCTGTTCCAAGGGGAAGTCGAGATGATGCCTGTCATGGATGGTGGGGACATCAATGGGAGTACAGGCACCTCCTCCTCCAGTCACTGCAAACCCACTGATGTCAGTCTTTGTGCTGGTTTTTGCAATACTCTGGGACACCAGAACCCATTTCCAAACCATGGGTGACTACCTTCACCACCAGCTAGGAGAGTGCTTTTCTACAAGGTCTGAAGTCATCCACTGTTTAATCATCTCAGCTTTCCACTTCTCCCATCTCATATTCTCTCTATTTAATTCAACATCAGTAACTTCAGCTGGAGAAATGGGGAAGACCTTGACCAAAGAGCCCTTTCTTTCCTCCCTGCCAATCAGTCTGCAGCCTCCTTGCACAGGTCTCAGGCCAAAGCCAAGTACAGCAAAAAGTTTTCCTTTCACCCACTCACATTTCATTTTCACAATAAAATTCACATCCAGATCACTGCTCAGGAAACCACATCTTGCCTTAGGGAAAGCCCTGCCTCGGGCTACTGTGCCAGGCCTCATTTGGGTATCCAGAGAGGAACCAGCTCCTGCTTCCCACTCGGTGCTGGCACACCAACTGCATCCAAATCAGTCCCATGCTGCCCTCCCAGGGCTCATTTTCTGGAATCCTCTAAAACTCACCTGTGGGAATTCTGGGGCTGTGGTGAAAGGGAGATGGAAGAAAATAGAGATGTAAGCTCCTTTGCTGCACAGAGAATCTTGATACCTAAAGGCATTTGACTGTCTCAGAAATGAAGAGGAAGCCATAGCTGAGGCATTTTGCTGAGTTTGAAATCTCATTTTCATGCTTATCTCATGCAAAACTGGAAATAACACCGGCCACACTTCCAACAGGCTAAGGGAGAAAATGGTAACAGACAGTGCAGATGAAAGGAAATCTGCTGCACAAAAAAACCTTTATCAGAAAGTACCCTTCAGGAAAACAGACAAACACACATATTTCCGGATCAAAGCCTGGAATCTCCATGAGGGCTTGTGCAGCAACACACCTGCAGATCTCCACCATCTCTTCACTGTCCCTTAGCTGGAGATGATAATTTCTGTAGGTCAGCTGGTGTGAGCTTTCCTTAATCTGCTCCAGGGCAGACTCCACCAACAGCTGAGACTCTTCAGTGACAGGTGAAGCTGGACAGGCAGCATGCTGCTGTCTGTAGGGGGTCATGGAGTTTTACGTATATTTTTCATACTCTCCTTCTGATCCTAAATCAAATAACCGAGAGGAATAAGGAATATTTTCCTAAAACTGGGGATAAAGAGCTGAGCACAGCCCTATCTCTGAGGTGGCCATGTGGAAGAAAAAATCCAAAGACCTCACTACTCCACAGAATAAGATCTTAAATCTTTGATCCGGTTTTGAGTCAATTTGAAAGTGATGAAAGGGGTCCAAAGATGGAGTTGTGGCTGTAAAATTGGAGATGTGCTATGCTGAGTGAGCTATTTTGCCACCTTTGTCAGCTACAGCAGGGGCAGCTCACCGTTACAGGCCCCAGCCTGCTGGTTGTGAGCATGTCCAAACTGCTGGTGATTTCCAAATAAATGTGTCCAATTTGACAAAGCTACCACTGCAGCTGGAATGGTGGGGAAGGATCATACCAGCAACTAAGCAGGCAGATCAAAGGAGGACAAGGCTTCCAAGAGGTGATGACAAGCAAGTGGAAAGAAGTAACTGTGTCAGCTGGAAGAGAAACCTAAGAGAGCCCTACAGTCACTCCAGCAAGCAATTTGTGAGAGGGGCTGCAGGAGCAGCCCCCAGCCTCATGTTAACACTTTATTTATAGCATTGCCTTCCTGTTCATAACCTTCCCAACTGTGAATTGCAATTTTTCCTCCCCCCAGCATTATGGTGATGGTTTGGAGCATGGAGATGTTTGGAAAGGGGCAATTTGGCATTAGGAGTCTAAAAAACAGATACAGATGACATCCTAAATGTATCTTTTATGAGTTGGGAACGTTTCCTTTAAATAAAGCTCAGACTGTGTGACAGCTTCTGGTAGCACCGCCAATAAGGAAATAAACCCCAGAAAACCCTCAAGAAGTTCTTAAGCATATGTAGGCTTAGAGATTTGGATACCTTGCTTTTCCTCGTGCCACTTCGAGCTTCTTACTAAGTGCTTCCCAAGAAAATTGTGCCAATGATTTTCAATTGCCTCTTCACCACATATGCCCTCAAACCCCAACATACTTCCAAATTCAAGGCTTATAAAAAATTAAATGCTCCAATAATTCAAAATTGTGTTTGTTCAGTGTAACTGGAGCCTGGCCATTCCTTTAGTTTGGGGATTTTTGTTTTGTTTGCAGTGGGTGAAAGAAGAAACGCTTTCTATTAGTGCTTCAAGTTGGAAGCTGGTCAAACAGCATCATAGCAGAATGATTCAGCAGCCTCTGAGCTGATTCACAGTGTATCATAAAATGGGATTAGGAAAACAACAATGCTTGAAGAAGAAAGAACCCACACAAAGAATCACAGCAGGACAACAATACCAGAAAGGAACAGAGGGAAATAATCCTCACATGGTTAGTGAGATGCAGGTTGGATGACCTAATAGATGGCTTTCAGTGCCCTTCATTCCCCATGGAGTCACAGGGTTCAGCTGCCTGGATCCAGCAACTACAGCTTAATAAATGGCTCTGCATTGACTGAACCACATCAAGTGTTCCTGCATGCACACCCACAGCCTGTTCTCATTTATCTGAGACCATGGTCTCCCCCTCTGACACAAGAGCCAGATGCTATTTCACAGCAGGCAGGAGCTTGTGCAGAACTAGTGGTGGAATTCCATGACCATTTAGGAAGCAATCTTAGGCTGTGAGTCTTCCAGTTAGAAATCAAAAAGCAGTGTTTTCTCAGTCTTATTCAAGAAGACACACACACATTAAAGGAGCAGAAGTGTCAAACTAAGTGTATTTCCTAGCACTAGCCTCAACAGGAATGAAATTAAACGTGTTTCATGATCTCCTGAATCAAAATAGCAGTGGCCACCTATGGCCAATGCCAAGATGGAAGAGGAAAGCATAATTTAAAAACTATTCTCTGTGAACCTGAAGATCCTATTGACAACCTTGTTTTAAATTAGGCCATACCTGTTACAACTGCAGCCTTGGAGTGACAGAGGAAGGCAGTGACTCTCTCAGGAGTTTTACTATATCAGCAATGGCTGAATTATTTCCATGCAGAACATAAAATCACAGCTTCATGCAATCAAGGAAAATCAGACAATTATATCACAATTTCAATAAAATAGCTATATGCAAAGTTTGGTAAAGAGACATAAAAACAAGGAGGAAAAAGAAAAATCTTGTATGTCATAGTCTCCTTTTGTAGACTGAAAAAATGATAAAGTGCATCCTTGTTTAACTCACTGAAGGATGCCTGGAATTTTATAGAAATTATAGCAACTTGTCTCCCAGTAGGGAACAACTGAAGTATGAGATAAGAAATCAGCCATATCCTAACTTGCAGTGACAGGTGCTGTAAAAGGAAATGCCCAATAAAGGCTTAATGTATAGGATGATGGCAAATAACTGTCTAGAATTCTGAAATAAGAAAGCATAAACCAATTCTCTAAGCATGTCTAATCAAAGAATACCATCAATTGCTGAAAACTTCTAGGAAAAATGGGTATCAGAGAGATGGTAGCATGCCTGTCTTCATCAGTAGTGTTTTGGGAATATTTTAGCCTGCAGAATTTAATTCCCTGTTATTACTTCTGAGGTGGAGGTGAAAATCATAAATAAGAACCATTCATAACATGCAATAATGGGATGAAATACTCACAGGGGAAGTTACATAATGAAATCCTGTGGGACTCTGTGTAACCCTTATAGTCCTTGATAATAGCATTAAAAATTCTTCTGTCACTAACATCTATTCTTCCCTAAATCCTATACTAGATTTTCTTTCTTCTCTTCTGACATTTCAGAATTTTTCTGTCATATGGCATTCCTTTCATCCTTCCTTCCTGCTGCCCTAAATATATGTTTAAGGCAAAATCATAGGAAAGCATTCCATGCTTAAAAAGATGGGCAGGTTTTAAATTACACTGTAGTTACTACTAAGGGCTTTTTAATACCATAGGAGCTTTCCCAGGGAGTTTTGCTCTGATTTCAGGACCCCTATGGTTTTTATAGAGGGCTATTTGGTCCCATTTATAAGGTGGCTACATTTTGTGTCATAAAGACTGCAATGTTCTAAAATAACAGTGTCCCCACCCTTCTTTTATCCTCTCTGAGTTAGAAAAAAAAAAAAAAAGCCAGCCCATGATGTGTTAGAGCTTTGTTTTCTGAGTAACAAGACCAATCATGTTTCCTCCACTTGAGGTCTCTCTCTTCTCTTCCTTTTCTTGTAGGTCCTCTGGATCCACACTGACATAGAAATATCCCATGATGGAGAAAATAATGCACACAGCAAAGAGGAGAACTGTGAACAAGACAAATTCAGCCCACTAGGAAAGAAAAAAGAACAGCAGGTCAGGAGACACCAGACTCTGAGACCAGAGGATACCTCTGCACTTTCAAGTGCTTTTTAAAGAGCTAGGTGAAAATTACTTCTTAGTTTCCAAAACAATTCAAGAGAGAAAATTTCTCATCCTGTTTTCTGGTAAATCCTTGTATACATAATGTAATTATGAATATGTGATATATCCTGAAACAAACCACTTAAATTGAGCTGATTTCATTAAATCTTTTCTTGAAAAGCTGCCCTGACTGGGCTTTTTGCTTAGCAGATGCTTTTGGGAGAGGCAGTTTCATGTTAACCAGAAATAAGCCCCAATTCACACCTTCATGGCTTCATCCCAAAAGCCTGACAGCCTGAATTAAACTACCTCTGCACCACAACCTCCCCACGTAAGCCCAACATCTCAGGAGTGCCACAGGCATCTGGCCTAGAAGGATTCCCAAGTGAGACCTCAGCTGACTGCCCACTGGTGTAGTTGTTTCTGGTAAGCAACTCAACATGTGGTTGGCATTGTGTCAAGGCTCCAAGTCCAATTCCATCCAGCTTGCCTAGAGTTGAGCTCCAGCAACTTATCACAGTGCAGGTCATTGTTGTTTACTGCCACTGGCAGGCTTAGGGAGGGCCACTGCTCCCCAGGGCAGCGCTGCTGAGGGCCACACAGGGCACTGGCTGAGAAGCAGCTCAGAGTGGGTGCCATCACTCAGCTGCAGGAGCTTGAGGCTGTGCAGAGAAGCTGTGCCTCCAGGACACGAGCATCCAGACGCAACAGAAGCCTTGTTTTAAAGCATTACCTCTGTTTTAAGAGCCAAGCCATACCTGTGCCATTGGTGCAGCCTCAGCAACAATGAGCACAAGGGTATTCCCCACAGCCACCGTGAGCAGCCAGCCTGCCTGCAGCACCGACTTCATGCTGGCTGGAGACTGAAAAGAGGAGAAGGACCTGATCAGTGGGTACCCTGCTGTGCCCTTTAGCCCTGGTTCACCCTGTGATGTCCTGTCCAGTGTAGGTGTCACTGTGCTCAGCCTAGGATGAGATGGTGGGATGGTGCAGATACTCTGCACTCTGCACAGAGTGGCTAATCTCAGTGGTTAATCTCAACAGCTTCTTACAAGGAGCTTTCAAAACATGGACAGGAGGACATATGAAGAAGCAGGAGATGCTGTTGTTGCAGAGCTGAATCCTGGTCATACCCAACCTGCATCATCTGAAATTGTACAATCGGGAAGTCCAAGGAGTCACATAAGCCCTGCATCTTGGAGTCTGGTGCCATGTGACTGTACACCTTCAGAAAAGAGACTGGATTTTGATGTTAAGCTTCATGCTGATGACAAGTTTTTGACATCTCATTATAAATCATCTCGCTGTATTAATCATCCCCAATAATAAACAACTACACTTTATGCCACGGATAAATTTGAGTAGCTTCAGCTTTTTAATCTTGTAATGTCTCAGTCCTCTGTTCTCATAAACCTCCCCAAACAACAATCAAATCATCCCTTGCGCACCCATTACCCTTTGCTCCCTCTTTACAGACTCATTTGGGTTTAGACCCTTTCAGTCTCCCAGTTTAAAGCAGGTTTCAAGCCCCCATGCCACCCTGCAGTCCTTGAGATACCTTTGCCTTTTTATCACTGAAAAGTACATATCACAAAATATTTCACTGTGAGAAATCCCTGATATTACAATATTCAGAGCTTTCACAGTAAAAAAACCCCCAACTTCTATCTTATTCTATGTTCTTAGCTTTACCAGAAAAGGAGTTTTCCAAATATCATTGGGAACAGGCATCTTCAGAGTATGAATTAATTTAGCTTGATGGCACCCAGCAAACTGTGTTATAATCCCACTTTCATCTGAAGCACAGGTAACATTGTAAGTGTCATGTCAAAGGACATATGACAAGTCAGTAACAGATGGAGGAATAAATTCTGAAATCTAATAAATCTAATTTTAAGGCCCTTATCATTAAGTGGAGTACCTGAGAATAGGAGAAGGCCAGGCCTGTAATGGAGAACATCACCTCCCCAGCAGATATTAATAAGTATTGTGGTAACTGCCAAGCCATATGGACATTGTTGGCTTTGATGTCTTCTGACTTCCATGTTTTAATAGCACCTCCAGAAATCTAGCAGGAAAATAAAGGCACACTGATTAGTTGCTGAAACATCGGATCTTTCTTAGCCTGGACAACAACAGTAAATTTACCAAAACAAAGTTTTAAGCAAAGGTGGAAACAAAGCTCTGCTTTTGAAGGAAAACTATAGATCTGACTCCTGCCATTTCCTAGCCTGTTGAGAATAGGCTGACTCCTGCTGCTGACAGGGAAGAGGGAGCAGGATGGAAGTGTTCCAGCTCATTCATGTGCCACAAGAATTCCCTGAGCTATTGCAAACTGACAAGTTGCCTTCTGTAGTGGGTCTGGGAAAAGACTGTGTGGTACTTGTGCAGAGCCTGCTGCCGTCCCCAAGACCAGAAAAGGATGAGGGAATAAGTGTTCATTGCATCCATGTGGTCACTGCTCCCATTTTATCAGCACAGTACAACTTTCCTACGCTAACAGTGACATCCAAACAAATTCATCTCAGGAATGCCAAAAGTAGCAAAGCCTGCTCCATATCAGATGTATACAGATAGATATGGTAGTTGTATTCATAATTATTTTTTTTTGCTTTCCCAGGTGTAATTAATACTGCCTCTGATGCACAGAGGCTCAGAGGCAGAGGGAGATTTGACTGGTAGCCAGAAAACCACTAAGCTGAAATGGCTTCAGGCAGAAAGCCCTGTGTTTAAGGAGAGTACTTGGGAAAATACAAGGGATGTTTACGAGATATACGTAATCACCAATCATTTCCAGGGAGGCAAATCAAGAGGTTGTATTTTATCAGGCTAAAAGGGGTGAGAGGAGAGCTGTGCATTGCTCTTTAGCCCATAAAGAAATGTCACAAGCACCACACTAAAACTGCACATTGAGGAAGGCTGAGTAGAAGGCAGAATCCCCATGATTTAAGTCTCACAGTTCAGCTACATTAGCAGACTAATATATTGTGTTCTTGGTTCTTCTATATGGCAGTTCTGGCAGAGTAGCAAGGCTCAGTACAAATCACTGCAATAATTAAAAGTGATCTTGGCCTCTAGCAAACCAACTCTCTACAGAAGGTGGAAACCACAGAGAGATGGAAAAACAATGGGTCAAAAAGATTGAAGGACTAACACAGGGTTCAAAAGGGCTGAGGCACAAAGCCACCCTGAGCAGCCATGGCTACAGCAGGGACTCTTGCAGATGGGACCACACACAGGAATCCTTGGCCACAGTGAGGTTGGACACATCTGCCTGAGCTGGCCCTGACTCAGTTGTGCTACCGGAGGCTCTAGGGCAATTTTCTTAATGTAATATTTTTCATGCAACTTCTCTACTTGGTTTGTCATCTGGTAAAAGAGGCTTTCAGCCATGGAAGAAGGGCCTGGCCAACATCACTTCAAGTGTGTGTGTTTTATGTACATAAATCTCTGCGCTCACAGATGGCAGCATCTGCTTGTTCCCTCCAGGGCCATACATCCCACTCCAGCTACTGGAATTAAAAAAAAGAAATGCCAGGTGCTTCATGGCTGTATTTTTCCTCCCTACGTATTTGGACTCTGCAGATATGAACAGTTCCCATTAATTGCCCAACAGGGAGATGCTACTGCCAGGGAGTAGCTGACAACACTTTGCTCTGCTCATCACAACACAGTAGTCAAAGTCTCAGAGGGCAGCTTAGCAGTGTGTCCTGTCAGACCTGGTTTGTCTGTGTGCCTGTGCAGTGGAAAGGTTAAAATGTGAACTAAGCTGATCACGTTCATCTCCATGGCTCCAGCCAGCTGGACCAGGGTTGAAGCAGCGTGTCTAAGAGGCTGGAAGGCAGCGAAACGAATCCACCCTCTCAGCAGTGCTCACACCCTGTCAGGGCTGGGCTGTTCAGAAAACCATGCCTTGACTTTACATAAGCCTCCAAGTGAGCTTTACAAACAGTGAGAGGAAGAAACACAAATGTACAATCTCACCAACCTCCTCCCCCAGTACTTTACCTCTCTTCCCCCTGTGTGTAATCTACAAATCTTGGGAAATCAGCCTTTAGTTCATTAAGTTAAATGTAAGGATATAGCAGACTGTTTCTGCGGGTTTTGGGTGTGAGGTACTACCAGGTACAGTATTTTAAAGACAACAAGCAGGGTCAGCTCTTGGCAGATGGGAGTACCTCTTTGCAGTGTGCTGGGTCAATGTTAACTGCTCAAGGATGTAAAGAAACCAGCAAAAACTACAGATCACATGATTTTCTATGGAGGACTTCTATCAAGGAAAAGATTTTACTTATTTTTAACCCATGAGATCTGACTTAATTACAATGTAAGGTGGAATGAATACACACCCATCTTGCTTGCATAGGTGCCAAAACTTTTTACCAGCTCTTGCATAATGGACTGCCTTCAGATGGCTACTGCCCAGGTCTCAGGGTAGAAAAAGCAAGTGAGAGCCACCAACACAAAAACAAAAGCAGTGCCAGACACTAGAACAGGAGTGTGTTACTATCACAGGAACACTTACATTGGTTATCACAATGGTGTATGAGGCACCAAAGTCGAGCAGCCCTAGCTCCAGGGGGAACTCTCCTGTTTCAGTTATGCATTTTCCATTATTATATCTAGATAAAAGGATAAAGGACAGTATTTCTCAGTTAGTTCCACAAAGAAGGCAGAGCACAGCTACCAAAGATGCCCTTTAAATGAAGCAGGGAGGGCAATGTGTAAAGATGCAGCAACATTTATATCAGATGGCCACTAGAGTTCTTGCCATCTTTTCCTCCCAGAAACACTTAGGCACTGACTGGAGTTCACCCAATGACCTGGGCTGTTGCTAACATTTTTAAATGGTTTCTGCTTTTTCTTAGTACTTATTTATTTTTCTTTCCCTCAGGTTTATTTGCCTTCAAAACTTTGCTCCATTCCTTCTGGAACCATGGGCCAGACAAGCAGTCTGCAGGAAATCAGAGATGTGCACCCAGCAGCCACTTTGTTTCTTTTCAATAGAGTAAATTAGCCTTCATATTTGTTCTTCTGATTTTGGATGTGTGAGATGGCACAGAGGATCAGTAGCATTGCCACAATGGCTGCTGCATTCTACTAAATTGCAGCAATAAATATTTTGGATGGAGCTGATGCAGAGGAAAGCCATGAAGCTTGTTTCGAAACATTGGAAATGCTAGAAATACCCTGCAAGAGCCAACTCCAATGCTGCCAAACCAAGGCCATATGGAGCCCCTAACAAGCCCAGCCTGGAAAGCCATGTAATGCTACTTGATGATACCAGCCCACATACCAAGACTTTGTAGCCTGGAATATGAATTAGCCTCTCTCAGAGAGCACCCTAACACTAAGAGTCTGGGCCTGAGAGAATATCAAAATAAAGCAGACATCACATGGCAGAGGAGACTTTACCATGTCCCACCTTACTCTGCTGACAGATCATAGGAATGGCAACTCTCTTCCCTCCAAGCCTCCAGATAATGTGAATAAGAGCTCCTACACATACACGAGTGGCCCAGAGCACCTGCTCTGCACTGAGACGATAGTTCTGCTTTTTTACAAACGTCTGCCCCCACAATCAAATGCCAAGACAATAGCAATGAAAATTTTGCTATTAGCCTAAGAAAAGCCTCATTGTATCCAAGGAAAGGCCTCAACAAGGACCTTCGGCATAAGGGAAACTTACATGTCCCTCTCCAGCAGTGAGTACTCAGAAGCACTGTAGTTTTTCTGAACAGCAATGAACCTCTTGCTATCAATGGTGAGGTTGACATCTTGGCTCAAACCATTAATGAATCTGCAAAGAAACCATATTTCATTCATCTGTTAGACAGGGCAGGACAAGCATAATAGCAGACATTTTAGAAGTTTTCTCCCTCTCCAAAAGCATTCAAGTAATTCCATAAAGTTATGAGATTGTCTCCTACAAGTTAGCAAAATATTTGCCTAATTCATTGCCCACTTTTTCAGTATAAGATTAGTTTCCCTGCTGTGTCATTTTACTCTCGTTTTCTCTTGTGGAAAGCGACCCTCACTTTTTGTGGGTTAGAACTTACAAGTAATCCCTTCTTAGAGACCTTCAAAGATTGCAGCAAATCCAGAGGAGGCCAGGAAGATGATCAGAGGGGTGGAGCACCTCGACTATGAACACAGATTACAGAGTTGGGGCTGTTCAGCCTGGAGAAGAGAAAGCTCCAGGGAGACTTTATAGCACCTTCCAGTACCAAAAGGGGCTGCAAAGGAGCTGAAGAGGGACCCTCTATAAGGGTATGGTGTGACAGAACTAAGAGCAATTGATTTAAACTGAAAGAAGGTAGGTTTAAATTGTATTAGATTTTAGGAAGAATCTCTTCATTATGAGAGTGCTGAGACATTGGAACAAGTTGCCCAGAGAAGTCGAGGATGCCTCATCCCTGAAGATGTTCAAGTCTGGGTTGGATGGGGCTCTGAGCAACCTGGAAGATGTCCCTTTGCATGGCAGGAGGGTTTGAATAAGATGATTTTTAAGATCCCTTCCAACCCAAACCATTCTATGACTCTGTGATGATTGCTCCATGCTGTTTGAGAGGACAGAGCCTCAGCCCACCACAGGAAACTATGAAGTTGTGTATCCTGATCAGCATATGCATCATGCTGGCCATGAAATTCTACAAGTAGGAAAGAGTTTTCTAGCACAATAAGTTATTTTCAGCAAAACAAAAACTTAGATGGGGATGTTTTGTTTGTTTGTTTTTTACCCAGTGCTTATATGGGGGTTTTAATACACAAAAGACAGTTTCCTTTTGACAACTCAAAAACTGCTAGCTAAATCAAGTGCTTCTCATTTGATCTATATTTTAAAATATTTCAGTTTCTAAAATGGTGGATGTAATCCCTGAAGATAGTCAAGTGCCTAAAAAAAACTTTAGTGGAAAAATAGTTTCTTTCTCTTCACAGATTGTTAAAGGGAAAGATTGGAGATTTCGTCAAAAACGTCCTCAAGAAAATATAAAACATCCCTGATTACAGGTATTAATCAAGTCTCCAAGTAGTGGTTATTCAGTAGAAGCCTTCACAAGCACAGGGCTGTGAAGACATTCTGCTCTCCTGCTTTGTCAACACAGGCTTTCAGATAAGGGGGTTGGACATTTTTTTTTTGAGGTTTGTTTTATTTGGTTGCTTTGTAGTTTTGTGCCTTTTTTTTCTTTAAATTTTCTACTTCTGCACCTCAGCAACTGGCACTGGAGTCCATGGACTACATGGACTAGCTCAAATTAGGAAAGTAGACTAGATGCTTGAGCAGAGCCTCATGTCCAGCTGAATTGTTTACAATGATGTAAAATTGTTGCTGTGTTCAATTCAGTAGGCATTTGGGCATGAGGATGGCTGAGAATGTCATGGGTTGATGAGTTTGCAGGGGACATGGCAACAGCTTCTATCCAAATTCCTTCTGCTCTTTCTTTCCAAAAGAGTTGGGAAAAAGTGAGATGAATTTGCTGCTTTTCCAAGGGAGGAGATCTTTTATGTTGCCATCTCAGCCCAGACTATGCTAGGCAGTAAGCAGCAAGAACGCTCAGCTCCGCATGGCATGTGTGGGAGGTGGCACTCTGTCAAGACTCCACAGCTGACATCCGAGTCTTGCATGACAAGTGTGGACTAGATTCCAACCCAAAAACATCTGAGTTATGTTACATACAATTTGCATTAGACAAAAGCATTTTCCCTCACCCGACCACATCCAAATCCTTAAAAAAAGCCATTCCTACCTAACAGCTGCCAAACCATTTTCTGGCTTTGCTTCCAAGTCTGTAATCTAAAGAGGGGAAGAAAAAAAAACATCAAACATATTTATTAATGCTCCCTTTCAACAATGTGGGCAGAAAATACTAGTGTCTGTGGAGTTACACATGTGCTGCAAAGCCTGTGGAAGTTGACTGGATTCTTACATATGCTTTACATCAGGCCACAGATGGGAAGTCCTGGTACAATGAAGCCAATGGCAAAATTTCATCTCCACCAAGGGCTTGAGATGAGATCATAACTTTTCTCTTCATCTCCTCTGTAACAAAGGCTACAGAGTTTTAGCCAGTCATCATTCTACTGAGGCATGTAACACCCTCCAAAAAAGTATTTGTCTTGATCTGGAGATAGCAAGAGAGCATTATCCACATTAGCATCTTTCAGTGGTTGGTTACAATTAAACTTGAGTGCCTTACTCCTACAAAACCCGCAACTGTCTAACTTTCAGACTGATTCTTGTCATGTTCATAGACTTCATAGAAGTCTAAAGCAAAGAGGAACTGCTAGGTTACTATACTGATCGTGTATCACTCAAATTTTCCCTTACCCTCAATACTCAAGAGATTAAACTATTGTATGGTACAGGCAGAGAGAAGGAGAGACCAATGTGCACCGAGCTTTTTTGTGCTCACAGTCTCTGCAGACAGATCCCTGAAAGGGCCACTTGGATGGGCACATCGGGGAGCAAGAGTGTCTCTCTTGGAGACCGCAGCTAGAGCTGCAGCTCAACAGTTAATGTGATCTACATTCATTTGAAGAAAGCCTATTTGCTATATAATGCTACAAAAACACAGTAAAGACACAGCCCTGCCCTGAAGGTTGTATGTCACTCAAAATGAATACAAACCAAGGCTCTTGGCTGGTAGAAATCCAGAGTTGTGCCATGTCCACTCAAGCTGGCAGGGCAATTTCAATTTGCACTGCCACAGATGGAAACCAGGCAAGCCAAAACAGACTGGTTTTACCTTCAGAAACTGGCTTTATCTAAAAATTTTCTGTCCCTTTCTCCATGTTTTCTTCCTGATGCTAAACCCTGAGCTTCTGAGACCAAGGATCCAGAATTTCAGTATACCTATAAAACATCTATTGTACTTTAATGTGATATGCTACTCACAAATAACATATGCCCTAAATAATAAATAACCAGGGTGAATAATAAATGTCAGAGCAATAAATAATAAACAGCAGAATCATTTTTTTTCCATGGGAGACACATGGGGATGAACACTCTAATTTGTTACAGACAGGCCAGCCAAATTATTACTCGTTTTCATTGATGATCCCCAGAGCTCTCAAATTCATTTCCTGCCTACTCAACAGCCCACAAAGGAGAAGAAACCAATTTCAGATTGGATCCTTCCAGTAAAGCACTCCCACCTGAGTGAGTGGGCCAAACCCAGCAGTGAGGGAGATTACTCCAGGGCAAGCACTGCAACACAGAAGCAATGCTGCCATTGCCTTCCTTGTATTGCAATGCTGGAAAAGTATAATTTACCACACTGTCTTCCCCATCTCCCTTATCTACAGCTGTGAATGACAGGTCAATAGCATCACCCAACAAACAGCACAGCTGTTTCTTACCACATGGGAGCCTTGCCTGTGCCAGTGTGGGCATTAATTTAAGCACAGGCTAGGGCAGATAGATAATGAGGATAGCATACATATACTAAAGCTCAGAGATTCCTTTGCTTCAGCTTGTCACAGGATTTCACTTCTTAAGGACTGTATGAAACTCACTGTACAAGTAACCATTTCTTAAGGCAACAGCACACAGTCTTCAAGGTCACAGGAAAAAAACAACACTGTGTGATAATGAGGCCCAGGCTCCAAACCCTAAAGCAGCAAAACCCCCCAATGTTAAAACAAACTGAATTCTTAGAACTCATTTTTAAAAAGAGTTACATGATTTCTACTATGCAATATTCAGTGTTTGGTGTGGCGACCCTGTGAGGTAGGAGGCTGAGGAACTGCAAAGAGAATGGATATTTTAGCATGAGGACAGATTCTGATGGCATTTACACACCTGCCACAACGTGCAATAACCCCATTCATTTCAAAAGAGCTTCTTAGGATACAGTTACACATAAAAGATATCATCATCTGCCCTATATGTCCCATATGCCCTTCTCTGATTGTTGCAGCAAGGCACGAAAGTCCACATGCAGCCAGCTCTGCTCCAGAGCCTGAAATAAGCTTAATCATTTATTCTGCTCAGCAAAACAAATGGGTCTTCTGTGCATTTTCACGAAACACTTGCAATAACTAAACCACGAATATTTCTTCTGATGCTTTTATTCCATGGTCAGCCCTAGAGCCTCTTTAACATCTTTGCTTTACAGAACAATCTTTGGGGGGGAATCTCTAGCTCTCTGTTTCCCTGGCTTTCTCCAGGTCTGCTGCCTAGCAGGCATGACTGCTCTCCCACTGCAGCATTTGCTGGATTAAAGTGTGCCCAGGAATGCTCAGATATCACCATGCCTCTATTAATCAACCAGCAGAAATGTGTACAGATCTAGTGCTGCTAGCTAAGAAGTCAGGCTTAGAGCATCTGAGAGCAATCAGACAGACATTGCAACTGAGTAAATGAATTAATGAGCCTATTACCCCATTGTAGCATCACAGCCATTGAATTAATACTGTATTTACACTTCACTCCCAAACTCACTAAGCGGCTTGATAGGCTTCCTTCTGCCTCAAAAACAATTAAGCTGTACACTGATTTTTCCTTCATGGTGTAGTTAAAAGCAAGAGTCAACGCTTGATGTTGCAGGGTGAAGTGAAGGTTCTGTTGCTCTCCATTCAATATTAATTTTGAGTACTCAGCTGGGTTCTGTGGAAGAAAACAAACTTGGTTAAACTTCTTTCAGAACATAAAGGATCGGTCTTTTCCCACAAAGTGCAACACTATCTCTTATTCAAGATAGCCTGTAACCCTGTTATCCTTTATTCCTAATTACAAGTGAATGTAAGGTGTTCCCTTCACCACAAAAATGCGTGTCCAAATGTTAATTTTCTGTCTCATATAACGGAGATAATATGCTCCATTTGTAAAACTATTCCCATGCACGTCTAAAGCAATGGAGGAGAACAAGTTTTTGCATCTGTGGGCTTTATTAGAAAACGCCTGGAAAAAAAGCCTATCTTTTCTTCAATGGGATGCAAGTCAGGCCTTCCAGTCCCAAATATATGCTTACCTGAAAAGCCTCCACAGGCTGCTGAAATAGGTCCTTGTCTTGGATTGTCACTTGAACAGGGTTCTTTGCCAAATTCAGAACCCGAATTAAACTTTCTTCTGGGACAAGTCGAGGCATATCAGTTTCCTAATTAAAGTAAAAGGGTTTAAGTGCCATCTGTATGCTTTATTATCACTTTAACATCTCTTCATTTTTAGCCATAATAGTCTTCCTCTGTGTAATGACACTTTTCTATCCCTTCCTCATCAGAAGTTGTACTCAGAGAAAACCGAACATAAATCTTATTTAGGGAGGTTTCCTCATAGCACCTCAATGGCCAACCCTTCACTCCTCCCAAAAATCACTCTTCACACCACTAAGTGTAGATACTACACACCTAATGAATAGGCAGAACAATGTCACAGCTTTCATTGTAGAGCTCCCTAGTGCTTGGATTTAAACAACTACCCCATCAGAATGGAAAAATTTGTGCTTAGCTTTCAAAAGCACTGACCAGAATAATTATTTCCCACTGCAGTCAGTGACTGGGAAAAGAATCAGACCAGAAGCTAAGCAGTTTTGAAAATCCCAGTCCAGCTTCACGTCTGTAATCTGTTCTTTTGCATTACTTGACACCATGCTATCTGACTTCTGACTGTATAGATCTTATTCCCTGTTTTCTGAGAAAGGCAAGACGATGCCTCCAGCACAGAGGTATCTCATTCTGTCAGGAATCATTTCCTAGAAAGAATACATCAATCAGTGTCAGCCTTGTACTACCTGCAGAGCTAAATTTTTTTTAACTTCTCTTTTTTTCTCACTTTATTTTCAGGGAGCTGCCAGCAATACTGCAGAGCTATTAGTTTTTTTTCCTATCTTATCCGATAATTTGGGTATTGCAGGCAGTGCATTTTGCACATAACTTGGTAGGGAGACACACTACCACAGAAGGTAGAGCGACTGATTTCCCTGAATCCACATGCTGCTCTGGACCAACAGGCCTCTTATCCAGCAAATTCCATTAACGTGGCTTTTTGCTTTTGCTACCCACATCCTAGTGAATGTGGGCTGTTTTATCCTCCTCTTTGTTAGAACTTAAAGGGTAAAATTTTAGTCTTCAGGGTAAAATTTTCATGCACAGGCAGGGGGGAAACCTCTAACTCACCTTGCTTCTGCCTAGAGGAGTCACACTCAGCCAGAGCTGCTGTTGATGGCAATGAGAGCATTTCTTTGCTCACATAAAAAGAAGAGAAGAAAGACCTGAACCCACAAAGTCTCATTTCAGTGGGAGACTCGTTAGTGGATTCAGCTGAGGAACCAGCAGATGCTAATCCAGGGCTGTGCGCCAGCCACCCTAACGGAATATTTAAGCATACATGAAAAGCTTCAAAAATTAATCCTATAGTAACTTCCATGAGACAAAGGTCAGCCAAAGTCTGCACAATGCTGGCCATAGTCCAAAAGCAAACAGCACAAATCTGCAGGAGCTAACATGGAATTTACAAGAGGTTTGCTGCCGTCCTGTCTAGGGATGCCCAGCAGGCCCTGATGCCTGTGACTGTGTTCACCTGTCTCCCCAGTGAAACAATTTCGCTTGTAAAAAAACACATCCCCACCCTAAAGTAGGAAAGTAATTAAATTAGAAAACCAAAAGCATCACACACACACCAAAGATCCCAAACAGAAAAATGTAGGCAAACTACAGCAAGAAATAGGAGAGAGAACAGACTACCTTTTGGGAATTAATCACTAGTATTAACTAGATGTCTGTCAAGCACTTTGACGATGGAAATCTAGAATATAGACCAATACAGATGACCAGGACAGCAAAACTGCAAAGACTAGAAAGACATAGAGACAGAGAAAAAGAGAGGGAAAAGTAGACAAGGTAAGAATTATCATTAGCAGCTGGATCAGTATGCTCAATTGTAAAGAAAACATTACAGATTATGACTGAGGAACACAATGGTTAAAAGGATTATCTAACAGATATCAATAAAAAAAACCCAGGGAAAGAAAGTATTTCTGAGGAACCCCTTGTGCTTTACTTACATTTATTTTGATTTCTATAACAGCTGCAAGTCCAAACGCCAGCCCTGCAAGGATCATACCTGTTGCCATTTTCCTAATAGGTCTATGGAGCAAATGAAAGAGGTGCCATTAAGGAAAAAAAGTAATCTGAACCATTCCTCAGAGCCAAAGATGTGCCCAAACCATGTAATAACTGTACAACAGGTGGCACTGGGGATGACAGGCTGTTTAAATTGCCAATCATTTAACTTAAAACTATTTTATTATTCTGTATGAGGCCAGCAGTGAGGCCAATTAAAACTGATATGTCATGAAGAAAACTCCTTCCTTGCAAGTTTCATATTATCTTTTTCCCAGCTCTTCTAGTGGGAATAGCTCATGGCATTATGTTAATCTGTGATTTTGGAAAGAGCACTAGAATTGATGTATCTTCAAGTCTCTTTTGGGAAAGTCAAAAGAAAAGGAGCCTGCTTTTTAGCAGTGGGAATGAGGAACAGAAAAATGTGTAGTTTGTGTCATCAATGTTTCTGACCATCTGGGGCATCATTCTGGGCTTTTTCTCATGCCAATACATTTACATTTCTAGAAAATAAATAACTTGCTCCTAAAGTCAAGGCAAAACTAGTGAAACTCTATCATAGTTACATGAGACAATCTGATAAGGAGCAGAATAAAACAGGTCCAGAATAACACGTACAAAATAAGCATTGAGTGGTAGAAAGTTGAAATAAATCTGGTTGTAGATTCAGTGATCTCCACTCTTTGTAAGGGACTTTAGTCCTGATAAGTGCTTGAGTTTGTGCTGTTTGGTGAACTACTCTGTGAACTGGTTATCAGGCAGGAAGTTTTCAGTCAAGTCGGGGTACAGTCAGGCCATGAGCTCACACTGAGGCAGCAGAGACAAGCACAGCCTCTGAGGTGTGTCCTCTGAAAGGCACCAATGCAAGGCTGGACAATGCCTTCAGGTACAAGTAATTCAGTATGATGGGAAAGGATTGGCAGGGTGAAGGAGTGGGCTTCTGAGGCCCCTTCCATCCCCATTTTATGTGATTTTGCCTGTCCTGTCTTTTAGGTTAGATTAGGAACCATCTCCCCATTCATTGCCCCTTCCCACACTGTGGGTCACATGGAGAAGTGGTGCTGGAGCATGGAAAATTTGTTCCTTTCAGCTGAAACTGCAATGGCAAAGGCACTCCATGAGTGCACATAACGTATTCCCAGTCCACAGAGGCAGAATACAGATACTCCAAAATAAAATCCATCAAAATGCACAAAGTGGGTCTCAGAAACAACCTGGAGGTCTGTTCCTATTACACTGCACTTCTCGCTAACATAGACTATGGATAAAATGTTTGGATCATGTGGAAAACTCACTGGTTCAGATCCTAGTATGGAATCTTTCACAACACCACATGTAGCCCACATGGGACTATGAATTTGGCACCTTAGCAACCTTTCAGGAAGGGAATATTTTATGATATAGGAAACAAGGTGAAGAACATCTTGATCAAATTTGAAGTGAGACTGTTCATATCTGCTTTTGGAGAAAATTTAGACAGAGCAGAATCCAATATCACAGAGTCTTCCTCTCTGGAATTCCCAGGATCTGTGGAAGAGGGTGATGTTACCTCTTGGGGCTGAAGTAGACCTAAGTACTGAGAAGGGTGAATGGAAATTTGTATTTCTCCTCCTTAAAAGCTGTTCTGCACACTTGCTGCAAAAGGAAAAAGCACTGAGGCTTCTGCATTGTCCCCAAGTACTTACGTGAAATTAAATTTGCACATGTTTATCAGGGGGTAGAGCCCAAGGTCAAAAATTGGGATGAAGACAAGAATAAGAAGTGGATTTAAGAACTGCAATACAAAAGAACGGGAGTTTAGTGACTAGAAAGCAACTTTCAGTAATTAGACCCATAAAGCACTGTCCTCCAGAAATAATTCCATTACAGAAAGGACATGCACAAGCAATTAAAAACCTTCTCGAAAAATATAATCATAGTTTGCACTTAACAACTTCTGGTGTTTAGTTTTCACAGGCACGAATGCATTTTATTCATATCCTTTCCTCCAAGAGGTAAGCAAGCATCATTGGCAGAGTTTCCCCAGAGAGAGAATTGAAGCATGATGTTTTCAAGCAGTACAAACCCCACTGACAATAGAGACAGGTGACCTTTGGCGCTGTAGTGGGACCTTACAACAAATCAGCAACAAGGGAAACATCTTGGGACTCCAGCAAAATCCCAGAGGAACAGGCACTATTCTGTGAGATTGGCAATTTCTCGCACTTCCACACATCTTGGTAATCCCTCAGGAAAAACATTTCTCCTGGGATGGGCACAGCTTGTCTGCCTGCCAGCAGTGGCAGAGCAAGAAAACAGAGAGTGATGGAGAACAAGCAGGGAGAAATGTTTCAGTAGTGAAGGAAGATTTTGGGGAACAGAACAGCTTCGAATATCTCCAGAGCTGTTCAGCGTAAGAACTGTAGTCAACTGTGACAAAACAGCACCATCCTGGAGCTTTCACATTTTCATCTGCCCCGCAGAAGGGGAGGAAACAATATCTTTCAGGAACTACACTTATCCCAGCACAGAGGCCTGTTAAAAGGAGATACAGTTTGCACCCTCCACATGCCAGCACTAGTTCAAGAGCTATTATGATGGCATGTTTCCCTACACCTCTACACTATTCTGCAGAATTCAACCTTGGGGTCTTCTGAACCTCAAGACTAAGCCTGCAAAGCAGCTAGAGAACAATAAGGCTGAGTCCACACCACAGCAACCAGCAGAACTGCTATTGCCTTCAAAATGAGAAGAGAAAGGCCACGGGTCCCATGAGAAAAATAAAAATGAATGGATTATTTCATACCCTGTAGTATCTTTTACCTGCATTTGGTCAGGCTGAAGGACATATATTCCCTGAAATAAAAAAATATTCCACATGACTCATGAACACTATTATATATCAGTGCATACAGCAAAGAACAACTGGTCCTGTAGAGGCCTTAGCAGCCAAGGTGGTTTCCTCAAATATTTTATGTTGGCTTGAGCAGCTGAAATTGTGCTCTTGACACTTGTCGTCTAAGGACACAGTATTTAATAAAACCATTTAGCAGAAGGAAGCTACACTCAACCCTTGGTACTTGGCGCTGTGACACAGCCCATGGCAGGTACTGAGGCCTATCTTTCAGACTGGCTGAGCCATGAACTACTTGAGTGGAGAAGAACAGGTGTGTTAGTGTCCGAGTTGGGATGTGGGCTTAGACCTTCCTCCCTCCCTGCTTCTATAATGGGAAAAACCTAAATCCTATAAGTGAGTGCTCCCAATATTCGGGACCCTGTGAGCTTTGTTGGCATTTATCCCAGGTACCCAAAAGCATAAAAAAAGACCATCTTTAAGCCAATGGGCTGCACTAAACACCTCTTTCCTCCTTCCATCTGCACCTAACAGGCTTTGGTAAACTCTGACTTCTTGGTTTGAGACAAGAGTCCTCAAGACTGTAAGAGGTGTCTCACCCTAGCATCATTATACCCAGCACCCACAATCAGGCAAGGTCAACGGGGATGGACAGAGGGATCCCAGAACCCAAAGGGGACTGATGACCTGTCTCCAGGGAGGGACTGGTGTTTTTCTGAACTCCACAAAATGCTTTTCGTTTGAAATTAGATGAAGAGAAGGGAAGGCAGGGGGAGGAGAGGAAGGAAATTAAAAAAGAAATTATATCTTTCCAAGAAAGTGCTCTGGGGCTTTGTCTCCTGTCTGCCAGGCTTGTGTTGAGCTGAGCCTAGAATGGCTGCCTGCCTCTGCCCGCAGCTGCCTCCTGGCAGGAGGAAAACTGCTGGTCACAGCAAAGGAGTCAATTAAAAATATCAGGTGAATACCCCCTCCTGCTACTTTGTGCACACTATAAAAATGTACTATTAGGAAACAAGCCTGCAAATGTTTTATCTGACACTAAATCATTCCCTGCTTGACTCC
Source organism: Serilophus lunatus (assembly GCA_013399895.1). Classification (NCBI taxonomy): domain Eukaryota; kingdom Metazoa; phylum Chordata; class Aves; order Passeriformes; family Eurylaimidae; genus Serilophus; species Serilophus lunatus. Next base: position 1,401,393 of record VXBA01000855.1, on the reverse strand, counting down.
AAACTTCCTGAGTCCTTGTCTGCAGAACAGAAAGTCAGAGTATTACAAGCATGAACTCCAACAAGCCTAAGGGTGGGATCACTCCATTATTGCAGTAAATTCTAACCTTCTTGAGTTGGGGCAACTCATGAGGGGAGAGCAGATGGGACTGAAACAAAAGCCAAAAAGCTATCCAAGTTGGTGTGATGAAAAAAAGGCCTGAATATGTCCTTCTCCACCTGGGAAAGTTTAATAGTGACACCTGATGATTCTTAGCTCTCCTGCTAATTGATCACTAAGTCCATGTGAACAGAACAGAATGTTTTAGATATACCTCACAAAGACCGCATGGACTCGTTATTGTCTTTCTGAAGGGATTAATAATATCCAAGGTGTAGTCTTTTTCATGCCTCGTTTGAACTAATTCAGCATAGTGAGTATCACGTGTTGAGAGCCCAATTTTTAACAGGAGTGACATAGAAAGACTCAAATTTTGGGCTTAAGTCAATTTTAAACTGGAAAATGGGCCTTTATTATCCTAGATTCTGATGTGAGCATCCACAGGTGAGATCTAAATAGCCTGTTAAAACATATATGTCTGAAAACCAGCCCTTTATCATGGCATCTTTGGGCAGATAGCTGATCTATATTTATCTGCAACTGCAGCCTGCATCATTTGCCATTCACACCTCTGAAGAACTTTATGGTAACTAACTAGTTAATCATCATCTTCTCTCTACCCTGTACACAAGATTCCTGGTGGTTTTGAGAGGCTTCAATAAATGTATCACCAAGTAAGCCAGTGCAGAAACATACAACTCTAGCTACACCTCAAAAGGGGTTGTATGACTTCTTGCATGTCTTCACTGGGGGCAGCAGGTGGAAAATCCCACCTGCTCTAGATCACAGAGTGACTGGTTGTCTGAAGGTCATCACTCCTGACATTGTAGGCTGCCCTCGGTCCTTGGTAAGATGAGCTGTGATGAACTGAACAAGGCTGCACAGAGCCTCTAGCTTCTAATCACCAAAAGTGAAACTCACCCAGATTCACCAAGCAGATGCTCTTAGTACTGCAAGACTCCGGTTAAAAAGCAAGAGCAGTGATGTTACTACTAGTCTTACCAGCCCTGGTGACATTAAGTACTTACAAAATCAGCATTCATTTTTGTGGCTTGCAAAGTCCACCTGGATCCCTAAGGAGAAAAAAGACAGCTGTGAAGCCTTCAAGATGCCCTATGGGACAAGAAGACATGGGGACAGAGAAAATGACCATGCTGGAGGTCTTATTTCCCATCTATTCCTTCCCTTCCCTGTGACACCTGTCAGTAGGCAAGACACATTCTCCCTTCTCACCCACCCATGCCAGATACCTGGCAGTACTGTGGCCAGCAGTGATGGTGGAAGCCCCTGGACATTGGCTAGGAGCATGGCCTTCTGTGTCCCCAGGATGTTCCCTGGAAGGACAGATGTGCAAGCCCAGGCTGGCAGACAGACCTGTACACACTGTACTGTACCTGCTGATCAAACAGGGCCCAGAACATTGGCAGTGGTATGAAGAGGAAGAGGACACGTGTCACCATTTTAACCTCCCCAATCAGCTGTTTCTAAAAAGAGAACGGGCAGAGGTAAGGTGGGGGTGTGAAGCCAACAAACAATCCAAGCCACAAAGCATGAGGACTCATATTTGTTTCTGTATGGCAATTCTTCACTGCACTTACTCATGAGATTGGACATGTTTACTTTTCTACATTTCAGTGCAGCTCCAAAACTGTCCATTAAGGGTCAGGAGAGTACAGATGTGGGAAGGGGCAGGAGAATGTGAACCGGGTGCATGTGAGGATTGGTGTGGACAGGTCAGTCTTACTGTCACCTCTGTCTGTCTGCCCACCTCCCCCTGCACCCTCCAAGCCTGACAGGTAGAGCAAAGCTTACAGAGTATTTTTCTGATGCCCAGTCCAGCCAGTGCTCTCTCTTTGGAATCTCACGGGAGCGGTTTTTCAGCCGGTTTTTAATAGCAAACTAGGGAGAAAAAGAGGTGAGTAACTCATTTGTTCCGTACCTACCTTTGTCACATTCCCAGCTGCCTTCCCCATCCTGAAATGTAAGCACTGCTAGAAAATTGTGGAGGGTTTTGCTGGATATTTCCAGAATCTTGGATTGGATGTTTTATGATGAATTCTCTGCAGGGAAGTTTCTGTGATACTGGTTGATTAAAGGCATAATGTGAGAATGAATCACGGCATTACTGAATCATATAATATCCTGAGTTGGGAGGGACCCACAAGAACCATCAAAATCCAACTCCTGGCCTGTTTATGCTGTGTGCTCCAATCACTGGACACACTGAACACAGCCACCTTGACAAAAAGAGTGGCAGACCTCACTTAGAAATCCTGTCTTAAAGATCTTGCCTGTTTCCCCAAGGTAAATCTGGCACTAGGATTGACCTAGATAAAAAGAAAGCATCTGCTGTTAGCAACAGCTTCCTGAAATAGAAACATCATTATCCACCTAATAATAAGAGAGTATTTTTTCCCATACTGTATTCAGCTCACACACTATGAAAAACAATTGATAAGGCTCTAATGCAACTTCAGCAGGTGTCTCTTGCATTTACATGAACATGCTGAATGTGCATAATATGAATGTGTGCTATTACTGTCTGCAGAACTGATAAACCAGTAAACTTATTCAGCTGTAAAAAAAAGAGCCATATATCTGATACACTGTAAGTTTCTGAATTTTCCTTTCACTTCAGTCTCCACCAGCATCTGTCACTAGTGGTTCTACTGGGATCAACTGAACAGTTCATAGAGCTAAGGAAACACAATTCAAATGTTGAAAGAATAAACTAGGACCTAAATGTGTTTCTTATTCCTTAAAGCTCATTAGCAAGATATCCAGAAACAACATATCAGAAAGTCACCTCCCCTTTCCCTTTGCACTTTTGTGTCCTGGAACCTCAGATTCATGCATGAAAAAGAGAATGGCATACACTTACACCGATGCATTTGCACACTTCCAGTAAGACGTTCCCTTGTGGTGGTGTTTTTCTGTACAGTCCACTTCCAGCAATGAACACAACTGAAAAAATATTATAATCCAAATGGGAATTCACACGGCTGAAGCTCAGTCCTGCACTGGCTTCTGGGAAGGATTTCCCACCCCCATATTCAGTAGAAATGCTCTGCTCTTCAGGCTCACAGGATTGCACTTTTAACTAACTAAATATACAGGAATCCTGTAATGCTTTCAGATGAAATAAAATGCAACATCTTACAAGAGGCAATGTGATCCCTAGAAAGTCACCATTGTCTTCTCAGGCACAACAGGCACCTCCACAACTAAATCATGCTGGGAATCAAAACTGAAAATTCTTTTTTTTTTAAACTAAAAATAAAATCCACACTGAATTGCTGCACCTGATGTTGGAAATCAGCCCTTACTCATTGCAAACATGTGAGAGTGAATCCAGATACAACAATAGTTCTGTGTCCTTGCATCTCCCACACATTTCAACAGAAACTGCCACTAAGGTCACTGCATCACACACACAAGTGTTCACAAAAATCGCCCCTATTTATGGTTTCCACAAGGGGTTATACAATCTAAGATATTGTTTTGTCTTAGTTTTCTGCCTCAAAGCACAAGGAATATCGGACTGAGACTTCAAAATCCTGTCAGAGATGGAGCTGTCTGATTATGTATCATTTATTCTGTTCTGTGAGAGCCTCTGAGCACACTGCAATTCCAAATACATTAGCAGGGAGAAGCACAATAAAAGCTGAGCATTAAATCCATATAATAAACCAACCTCAACTTTTTAAACTAACCTGAATTTTTTGGTCAGTCCACAGTAAGTGGAGAGTAGCAGGCACCTCTCTCCTAACACGGGAGGCCTGGGACACTCCAGAGAACTCACTTTTGTTCTTTTCTAACTATGAAGACTTTTAGAATCCAGGTGTGACTATGAGAGACCTCTGAAGCCCACAGTGGGTAGCTGCACTACCTAATTTTTAGCATCTCCCTGTGAAGCTGTTGGTGCCTCTAAAAGACGATTTATTAGGTTTGCTGAAATACCTTCTGGCTATGCCATTAACTCCTTTGGGAGCTGAGGTTCCTGCATTAGGTTTGGTATTTGGAATTAAATATTATTGGTCTACCCCATCTTTCAGAAACTGAAGCAACCCAGAAAATCTTGCTTTATAAGATTTTCATCCTGCCTCTAAAGCTATCCTTGCTTTCCATCATCATGGGGAGAGGGCTAGTCAGGGCCAAAAGGGTATTTATCCAGTTCTGCATGCTGCTCATATAGTCAAATATATCACTTCCCAAAGCATTTTAGCATATTACAAAAGAACACAGAGCAGCTTTGCTGGGCAAGCCATGGAATCTGGCAGCAGGACACTAGCTAAAAACACATTTCGATTGATGCCTTCGCTGAAACTGCGATATTTACACATTTGTCTTCTCCAGGGCAACTGCTACTCTGATAGAAACATTCATCACACAATGGTGCATAGAGGAGCCCGAGCTGCTTTGAACTGATAGGAACAGGCCACAGGGGAAAATAGAAACTTCTCAGGCTCGTGACCATGCACTTTTTTGAAAATAATTGCTGTAATGTTAGCTGTGGCCTGATGACATTTCTTCAGTTTCCTGATGCTGCTCCCTGATAGAAATATGAGTGGAGACAGCAACATTCACACTCTCTGGCAGATGAACTTTTCAAATCACAGATGCTGTGGCGAAATCACACAATTGCTTGGTCTTCCAGTGAAGCTAACAGTATGAATTGGAAGTCACCCCATGCTGTGTCAAGATCTCACATAGGGGACTACTCTCCACAGTAGCTTGCAGCTGTGAAACTAAAGCTAATGGGGTGTCCTCTGTACTGGCTACCAAGGAATAACAGTAAGAATGTGGAGACTGCTGAATAGTTTATAGGGGTTGAAGAAGGAATCTTGACAAGCACATTAATGGGGCTAAGATGCAAGCTTTAGGAAGCAGGGGGGTTGTGCTTGCCTCCTGACACTTGGACAGTAAGGACTTTTTATTGCAACATAATAATAAATTACCACTATAATTGTGGGAATTACCTCAGTCATGCAAAGTGAGACAGCAAAAGTAACATCTTGTTCAGCTCCTTCTGTGATTTCTGTGGCACACAGATTCTAAAGCAAGAGTCTGAGCAATTAAGTATGGCCCCAAGCTTCAAAGAGCCCATGGAAATATTAGAAGCAGCATGTTAAGCTTCTCTTCTATGAGCTTGGTGACTCTGAGGACTGCCCAGATTGAAGTTCAAAGGCTGAGCCTCCTCGTAGGCAAAGCTGCAAGCCACCAGGAGAATTTTGGTGTTTCCCTTTGCATTAGAGCAAAGCAATTGTGTTGTGAAATGTACATCACACCATCCTCTTAACAGTATCATGGTAAAGGATTTCTGTAAATTCACCTGCCAGCAGTGAACTACTGATTTTTCTTGCTGTCTGAACTGTGGAATTATTGGATGACCTGGAATTCTTGCATTTCCCATCTCCATATCCATCCAGAATTAGTGAATTTGTGCATTTTCTCATCTGTCTGCAGACTCAAAAATAGTAATTCCTACTACAAGTATTATTATTTCCACTCACCAAGTGCCAACACCATCAGTGCTGCTGGGACACCAAAAGCCAGTGCATAACAATCCTCTCCAAAACATTTCACATCCCCTGAAAAAGAAGTCAGAAATAAAAGCATCTCATCACAGACAGACTTATGTTACTGGAGATTTTGATTTGCTTCCCTAAATCAGTCACAGTCACTTCCCCTGACTTTAAGTCTTTGCTGGTACTTGACACTGTGAATTGAATCTCCTTGAAACAGTTGTCCTCCGTTCATGAAGACAATTTGGAAGCAGGGTTAGTGTCTGCCAGTGAAAGCAGCTGATAGTGGGATATTGATGCGAATGGTAGAGGGGAGGGGGCAGAGAAATAGGTATAAAGAAATACTAGGAACTGTAATTTGGAAAAAGAAAGCAACATTTAAAATATTAAAATGAAGCCATTCTGTATTTGCTTAGATCTAAATAACCAGTACTGTGTTTCCATGTTACTTGTGCCAGCTGCATGAGTCGTTGAGTGAAAAACTTGAACCTGATTTCATAGCGACCTACAGTGGACAAAGTGGGAGCCAATGCCCATAACTGTGTAAGTGGGAGCACAGAATCAGTTTTAGAACTCCAGTTCCCTTTCTTGCCACCTTCCCAATCTCACTAGGGGCAGCCTGCTCCAAATGTCAGGTCCTACAGCAGCTCATCAGGAAGCCAGGTGTGTTACAGCTTGGGTTTGAGAAATCTGAGCTATGGCTCACTGAAACTGCCGCTTGGATCAGGTCAGTTCTTGAACTATGTGAATTTAGAACGCCAGCTGAAAACAGCAAGCCAGCAGTGGGGTCTGTGTTTCTATGCCAGTGGCTAGAAATTACTGGATTCTTACATGGAGTAATAACAAAATCGCCAAAATAAGCCAACACAGTTAACAGGACACCAATCCGTTATGCCTTCATTGCTCCTGTTTGTTGTAGCTGGGCAGTCACATTCAGCTGCATAGCTGTGTGCATGCATAGCATTTATTTCTTTATTTTCAGCTAATTAGCTGAAATCCAATAAAACTGGAAGAGACATTATGGGCATGCTGAACTTTGGACATGTTAAATGAGTTTGATTTCTCCACCTAAAAGTATATATTTCGCATTTCTGCCAAATGTCTACAAACTGCATTTCTCACTCTTCCAAGAAAAGCTTTCACACTTAGCAAAAATGTTCTTCTTTTCTCATTCTCTCCATCTCAATTCCATGTTACAACTAGTTCATCGCTAAGCTGTATTGGGACAGGTTTTGATATTTGAAAGGGATTGTATTTTCATCTGTCCATCGACTACATGGAGCAAAAGCTCTTCCCAACTGAATGCTGACCTGAGGACACCAGATAGAGAATGAATAAGAGATACAGCGTTTGTCTTAGCTCCTATGCACGGTGTAAACATGAGACAAGCACAATTGTTCACAGCCTTGTGAAATGAATGGCCTGTTAAAACAACCACTGCAAACGAGGAAAGCTTCCTGGAAGCCATGGAGGAGAATGAAAAAATCACTACTAAATATGAAGTCTACCTTGTCCCTGTCCCTACCCCCACCCCTACGGTCTGCTGCTCTGCCTTCAAGCCACTGTGATACAATGAAGAAAGTGCAGCAGGACTCAGGGACTATAAAGGGTTTTGCAAGCTGGCTAGAATATAAAGTAGGTCTTAAATGGGGCATAGGCCCGTGCTTTGTCTTCAAGGCTAGTTGCTCAGGGCTGCAATTTTGCAAGCAGACCCACGCAGAGATGCCTGGGTGCCAGGACAGAGCCTTCCAGAAGTCAGTCCCTCTCCTGTGGGAAGGAGAAGGTAGGACCTCAAAGCCAGCCCTGCTAAATTTTTCAGCCCTGACAGCTGCACAGGACAGCAGAAATCATTTCCCATCCACAATTTACCTGTAGGTGAGACAGAGAAATAGTCCTTCACTGACAATGGGGATTAGATGACCATATAGGTCCTTCTACCTTTCATGTTTTAATTCTGCAGTTCAGGCTGGCTTTGAAATACTACCAGGAATATAGTTTCTGTGACTTGTCTGCCTGTATTATAAATCTGTTGCGCTGCTACACCAGGATTAACCAGATATAAATGCACTGACCACTCCACAGATAATATAGTTTCTGCCATTTAGTTGTCATAAGAGGCTAACAATGTACGTCAGAGTGGTTAGAGAGCAGCTAGTTTATTGTTTTATTCTAAATCAACACTGACCTCTTAATACAGGAGTTACAAACGTGGAGATCAAACTTCCAGCATTAATGGATAAATAGAAGATGGAAAAAAACTTGCTTCTCTCCGAGGTCTAAAATGAGAGAAGACAGTATCAATGTCATGGCTAACACACAGCATTGGGCTTGCAACCTGAACATTATCAATTCTCTTGTTACGAAGGCTGGGTAAATATTGACACAAAGTGTATAAAATGTTAAGCAAACAAGGTTGTGTTCAGGTGATGGTAAATGCTCACACAAATCAGCTCACGCTACTTGAGAAGCGCTTTGGGGCTTTTTGGCATTTCACAGGGAGAGCCACTGCTTTGAGAGTGTCATGAGATTGGAAGGAGGGGAGAGCATTTACTTATTCAGAACAAGTAGCATGATTCAGATCCTTTGTCACCTAATTCAATCCAATTTGGCATGGTTTGACAAGCTCATAATTTCTTTCCATGTCTGAGTTCTTTATTTTTTTTCTCTCCTCCTCTCCTGTGTAGAAATAGAAAAAGAAACCTGTATATTTTAAGGAGCTGATAATTACAACATAGATGAAAGAGTGCCAGCAAATGAGAAGTATTCATCAGACAGGAGATTACCAAGGACAGTCAGCCTCAAACTGGAAGGGTAAATTAAACTGAGGGGAGCAAATTCAAGAGCCTGATAGAGGAATGAACTCCAAGAGTAAAAGTTCAGACTTTATGTTGTAACATGTTATAGTTCATACAGTCAAAAGATTCCTGTTGATCTTCTTCCTTCCTGCATGATTCCTAATCTGGAAGGAATCAAGAACTTCATTCAGAGTTCGATGCTTTCTGCAGGAGCAATATGTGAGGGCATTCAACCAAGACCAGTCTTTCCTTGCTTATGGGAGTGACATACATGCACAGTCACGTGCCTATACAGTGCTCAAAGCCTGCAGAGTGGAGAAACAAGGGCAGGGTACTTGACCTAGTCCATGCTTATCTGTGTCACCAGATCTGGGACACTTGAGTCAGTAAAAGTAGTGGGGAAAATTGCTTAGGACAGGGCATGGTGCTGGGCAGAGAACTCCTTGGGGCACCTTGAGCCACATGTCTATGACCTGAGCATCATCTGAACATGAAGCTTTAACTTAGTTGAGCGTGAGAAACTCCTCCGGGACCTTTTTCTATCTCGTTTCCTTCTAATATTTCCTGCTTCCTTTTTCTCCCTGAGACAACCATATTCACAAGGCTAGAAAACTGGAGAAAATGTGAAGAATTGCAGGCAGCTGAAAGAGGACAGCTCTTAAGTAATGAGTCCTGGCATTGAAAAATGTAGCAAAACTTCCTGTAACTGATGGTGCAGCCAACAGTAAATATTTCTACTTGATATGGCAAGAAGACTCTTATCACAGGGGATCACTATAGGGAAGGGGGGGAGGTGAGGAAGAATGGGAGGGCTTTTCTTTTTTTTTTTCCCTGTAAAGTGGGTAGAGGGAAGGTGAGGGTGAGAGCCCCATGACCTTCCTACCATGGAGTCCAAGGTCTGCTTACTTGGAATAGGGGTTTTCTATCTTGACCCAACACAGTTATGAAGACCCCATCCACTGGATCTTTTGGCTTTTCCACAGTTTTATTTCCTAGAGTATTCAAGGCTATCTAATCCATGCATTACTCATAAATTATTTATCCTGGACTAAAAGATTTGAAAGTCTTATAAAAATCACCTCTATGATATGTTCCAATGGTTAATAGAAAACAGCACTGAGTCTTACTATCTGTTTTACTCCATTTCTGACCATGTCTCTAACTCTTCATATCTGAGCAGCAACTCAGAACTTCTGAGAGCTGTGACAAACTCAACCCTTCAACTCTTGACATGATAAAGTCTAGAGCAACAATTGCCAAAAAGAATGTGGTGGTAAGAGAAGAGGATAGTGATATATAAAGAATTTGGAGCATCTTATTTCACATGTTTTCAGATTTGTGATGGAAAAAAAAATAGTCAGAGAAAGGCTACAAAAATAATGTCCCAGCATCTTACAAATTACACTGATTAGAAAAAAGAAATCCCTCTCCAATGTCTTAATCTTTGGGAAAGACATACATTAACAACATGATTTGTATTAGCTAATTTGAGAAAACGTACAATACATGATAATCCTGATCTCCGTGGCAACCAGAAAATAAAGAAACAAAGAGCAAGCTATTTAGCACCTTAAACACCATACTTCACTGTTTGAAAGCAGCTTTGGTCCCTAATTAATATGCACAGCAGCTCCACATTCATATAACATATCATAAATATAATTTTGTTCAGGCATTTTTAACTTGGAGTTCTAATCCCATAGACAAAGACATTTGGAAATCTCCCACAGATAAATCTACTTTCCCTATCTGACCTCCTGTCAAATCATTCTCCACTGCTTGTAGTAGTACTGTTCTCAAAGTGGCAGATCCTAGACTGTTACATTCATGAAATATTTAAAAGAGGATCAGATTGATGTTCTGCATTTGCCTCAAAACATAAACTTGTCTCAGGGGCAATTTAGTTTTTTTATACACAAAACTACCTCATCTCCAGTTTTTAGATGGAACAACTAAGCCTGCGCACTTAAGGACTCAGATGAAGTTTATTGGTGTCCTCACCACTAAGGGAGAATCAAATGCTTCATTTCATGAGGAATTTTCAAAGCTTATTTCATCCTATGTGGAGTGGAAGAAGAAAAATGTAAGTCCCCTCAAATAGCACTCCAGAGGAAAGAAATATTCTGCTGGTCTCAAACCTTTCATTCCTTACAAATTCTCATTCCAGTTCTGAAGACTTAAACTTCCTATCGCATAGCATAAAACATTTGTTTCTTCTGAAAGGCCAAGTCATTTCAAAATGGCAAAATAGAAAACTTCCTATCCTGAAAAGAATGAACAGAACACACTGTCCTTATCAGAAAGCTTTTTATAGTTTTCTTTCTCTAAATTAGTTTTTCTTGAAGGTAACACACAGGTGAATGTTTGAGCCTTAGTATTTGATAAATTTGTTGGAGAGATGTAGACTGAGTGCTGGAGAATAGGCATGGGTCCACACAACCATGAGCAATTCAAGTTTTTTCTCTGTAACTCAGCTGTAGTTGTAAGTTTGGGATAATAATATGTATATGCCTGACTGCAGTGCTGAGATTCATTAGCTGGAGTCTATAAAACACTCTGAAGATAAGTGGTACATATTATCATACTGTAATTAGGTGGTAATTGAAAGATGCTGGATAAACATTATTAATCATTAATATTCATAGAAGTAGCACTTCTGTAAATGCTGCTCTAACACCTATTAGAATCCTTTTGGATCCAACTGACAGCAAGGGATGGTCGTGCCTCTAGAAAGATCTGCTTTGGACAACTGACCATGAAACATCCTGTGTTGTGTTACTCTTTAGTAACCATAAGTTCACTACTTCAGCATCACAGAGCTCACGTGCATAAAGCACAAGTCTTCCCAAAATTTTAAATCTAGTCTATATTATTGGTTCATTAAATGCTGACTACATATTGGTGCAATGCAAAAGACAAGGAGAAAACTGCCTTACAGGGCTTCTTGGCCAAGGCCAAGGGCCCAACTCTGGTCCAACTCTCTCAGTGCCTTTCCTGACAGACTGTTATAGTCTAATGTGCTTCTTCAATGAAGGACTGGAATTACAGTGATGGGAATTTTCATCTCCCAAAGGTCCTAATCTTTTCCAGTATTTCTCTAGATCTATTTTTGGAAAAATTTTTCATACTGTCACTCCTAAATAATCCTCCTTTAATTTAATCCTACTCATCACAGAACCCAACACTTATTTTCTTTTTTGTAGCAACACCTTTGACAAATTCAAGGACACAGGCCATGCACAGAACTTGCTGATTTGAATACTGTCATTGAGAAAATGGAAATATTCATTTTTGTGTTAGGTCAGCATAAATCTGTTTAATTTCAGATCAATTTTAAAATTTAGCATTTTGCCTGAGGATTAGCACTTCCTGACCTGCTTCGCTTCTTTAAGCGCTACCTTATCCCTGGTTGAGCCCCTGTACTGCATAATGGGAGTCTGAGATTAGTACAGATAAGGGACTAAGCAATCATGACAGAGAATGAGGACACGAAGCAACTGGACTACAATTCACAGGATACAGAGCACAAACAGAGCTAAAAAGAAATATTTTCACAACTCCTCAGAACTTTCTGTTCTGGAATATCTAGGAAACAGCCTGTGACTACTTTCAAAAGACTGGAATTTCCTACAGTTCTTTCTGAACTATGTCTAATTAACAGGCTGTGATTTGAGGAAAAATTCCCATGGAAGCATTGGCTGGGGATAGAATTGTTTTCTTTCATTTGCCGTATTGCTTTGTAGTGCATTATAATTACCCTTGTTAAGCTGGTTCAGAAATGGCTACAATTCCATGATAGGAGACACAGGATTTTTCACTTCCCTGATGTCCAACTACATTAGATGATTTGATGTAAGTATGAACTATCCTTTCCAATGTCAGTCCTGTTCTGCTGTCATTTTCTTTTCCTGAAGCATCTAGATTCTCTCCAGTCTTATTCAAACCATAGTACCTCACATCTTACTACATATTTTTCAGCAAACTGTCTCTTATTCTTCTAGGACAACAGGATTTGATCATATAAACAGCCTCATAAATTAAGCAAGCAAACACTGCAGATTTTAGGAAAGAAAAGAAATCTTACATGTTCCTCTTCAAACTGGTCCCCACCAAATGCAGAGACACAGGGCTTGATACCTCCCGTTCCAAGGGCGATCAAAAACAGACCAATCATAGACAGGACCCTTCATGCAAGAACAAAAATATCACCATTGCAAAACCTTTCCAGTGCTTCTGAGAGCATTTTAGTGTCACCCAACCACGATTCCTCTGATAACATTGCCTTTTGCACATAGGCAGCGGTGATGAGCCAGCTAAGTGTGAAAAACAAATTAATTATCCTAATTTCTGCATTCAGTACCAGTCAATTAACCAAACTGGTTTTGTCAGTTTCTTGTTGTTCTGAGGCTCAATGGACATACAGAAGATCAAAGATATGTGGGATTATTTTTCACTCATACGACAACAAAAGATTTCAGAGATCAATTGAGAAAAATAATTAAAAAAAAGAGGTGCAGAAGCACATTTTCCTGTAGCCTTTCAGCCTGGGTAAATGCAAACAAACTGGTTGAAGTAGGCTCATTCCTGGGTGTTTTCTACATCCCAGTGGTCTTCAAAATACCATTGTTGGCCTGACAGATTACGTCTGTAAGGGAACAAGAATGTCAGGACTGGCCACGTCTGGGACAAAAGAAAACTGTTCTGTAAACTACACGTGCTCCTGCCTGCATGTGCATATTTTTAGAGCTGTGACCACACACAGCCAAGACCAGCTTGGTGGTTTCAGAAACACCAGCTGTGAGACTACTCTGACAAGCTTATCTATTCAGAATCTTGAGGGCAAGAAGGGTTGTTGACAGTGGAAGAGACAGACCCTTCCCCTGTCACCAGAAAATGTATTTTTAGTTTTGTGTTCCCTTGTGCACAAGGGAACATTGCTGAGCTGGGCAGCTGTGCTGATGAAATGAGGGAGGAAGGAGCCTGGTGCAGGCATTTGAAAGGAGGAGACCAAATTTTAGTAGCACGGTATAGCAGAGATGGGTGATCATAGGTACCCCACGTCAAAGGGTTTAGAGTCTCTGTGGAGATTTCCTCTCCATCTGGTGCATTCACACACTAGATCCACCCTTTAGCTCTTATCCAGGCATACCTAACCCTTCCCTGATCAAAGTAATCCATGCATAGCCCCCGAATTTCTGGTCTGATGGAAGTGAAACGAATTACAGACCTGAATAAACCAACTACCATTGCAAGCTGCTACAGCACTGTGGCTTCAACAGCTACTTACACATGAACTGCCTGGTTGCCCAGGGATGGAATGGCACCGACTGACTTTATCAGATGGCCAACAACATACACAATGGAGAGGTAGATGATCGTCCTGTGAGGAAAGCAAACAGCAATGACTGAAGGTGCTGGGTGACGTACAATCCGAAAACAGAGTGTGCCCATGCTTCCTGATATGGCAGCTGTACTTGGCAGACACACAAGAACTGGTTTGTTCCACCACTGGCACAGCAGGCAGCTATAATTCCTTTGTGTCAACTCTGAGTGCACTAGAAGAAACAGATAGGCAAATGGGTTCAGATTAAGGAGGGATAGCCCCTGCTTTGTTTGCAGACGTTACTGAGCGAACTAAAAGTGTTCCAGTCTTGTCACGCATGGAAGGCTGCAAAGAGGAGGGTACTGTTGAGGTCCAACTGAGTTTCCAGATTACTAATAACTAGCATTTTGTAGCATGTGCCTAAGTGAATCCCTTGACTGTAAGGTATCACTAAGGACATTCAACCTACCTGACCAACACACTTGAATTAGGAGTGTGGTTTCCCCGTTGTAAGTTTGTTTTAGATCCCAGGTACCTCTAAAGGACTGAGCACATCTATCTGCCTCCCATGTGTTGGTGAGGGAGAAGAAGAAATCTGAGTAGGATCACTAGGCTCGAGTATATTCTATTCCTTCATCACCTTCAGGATTAAGAGAGATCTACATATTTATGTGCGGACGACACATACAGAGGGAATGAAAGCATTTGTTAGGACAGAAACACTAGAAGTCCTATGATCTTTCAGCATGGAAGTGGTCTCCAATGCATTCAAACCCTGGTTTCAACAGCTAATTTAAAGTCACATCAGATCATTCCTAAAACCCCCTCTAATCTGTTATCCTGTCCTTGGTATTGGCCGAGGTACAGCTACTACAGCAAAAGCTACCACTCTTTAAGTCATAGGGATTACTTCAGGGAAAGTCTCTTGCCTAACATACCAGAGTCTGTATAAGGATTTACCTTCTCACAACATCATGCTGCAAGATAGATATCCTCAAACACCAATGAATGTTGCTAGATGACCTTAAATAATGAAGTCAATAAACCCCTGCTGTTATTTTTTTCACTTAAAGGGGCAAGAGAATGACTAAAATTGAGCATGGAGAAAACAAGAACATTGATAACTCCTTAAGAACTTTCTTCTGGAAAAGCCTATGGCAGTTGTTTATTTCCTATTGAAACTCTTCTGCCAGATGTGCTCATTCGTAGAGAGAAGGGTTTGGCTGCACTTCATCACCCTGACAGCCAAGACTCCTCGGACAATGAACAAACACTGTCAGGAAAGGAAAGTCCTATATCCAGCTGCTCCCCACCACTTTGGGGCAGATGTTGGCTCCACAACTTATCACAAGAAGGGAAGACTGCTTAAGGACTCTTATTCAGGAAGAATTTACCTGGTTATATGCTGATGGAGATGATTTGAGTGAACCCAGTACTCTGAAAAGCCTAAGTGCAATATAGTTAGTGAAATTTCATCTGATACTGCAAGATCTAAATATGACATCACTTCCTCACTGTCTTTGAATCCTTCTCAGAAGCACACCTGGGAAAACTGAGGGTCAATCACCCTACACCCCAGATTCCTGAAGCTTGGTAGGGAAGGACAGTGGGGGAAAAGTGTGCATATTGCATTTAATTAGTTGAAACTTTGTTGCCTCTTGGCCCTTGGGTCTAAGGGGAGCACAGAACAGTACAAGCAAAGAGTTCAGCTGTTCATCTGTTAACAGAGGTGAGCTGAGCATTACAAGTGTGCCTTTGCTGCACTCTGAGCTACTCAGAACTGGGAGCACACACAGCGCTGCCCTTGCACGGGCTGCATGGTGTCAATGCATGCTACTGAATTAGAGAAGTGTCTTCACTTACTTGTATTTCCCCAGCCATGAGTCTGCCATGATGGCTCCAATGACAGGTGTGAAATAACATAGCGCAGAAAAGGCATGGTATACAGCGGTGGAGAGATTCTCATCCCAGTGGAAGAAGCTTAAGAAATATAGTGTCAGGACAGCTAAGGGGAAACAAACAAATCACATCAGATAATTAACGTGTATGTCTGCAGGTAAGAAGGGTCATGGTGGCAAGAAAACCACTGATTTGTCTAGCAAGCGTGAGCACTGCTGTGGAAAGATTTGTGCTTTCAGACCTGTTCCTTATAATCTCTGACATGGGAAAAGCTAAAATGAGATATATGAGTATCAGGCATTCTTTGCTCATAAACATTTATGTTTACCTGAAAAATATATTTTCTCGCTTATCTTACCATAACCTGTAGTTTGTTTATGCACATTTTCTATTTGCAGATTAGGTGCCTGTAAGATTCAATTCCCGAACACACTGATTGCACACAACTATGAAAGACATCACACACTAGAAAACCAGGTCTGATACATAGAATTATGTAAAAAATTTAGTGTGGAAGGTACATTTGGAACCCCCTAGTCCCACCTTCTGCTCAGAGCAGATATAGCAACAGGGTTAGCATACACTGTTCATATCTGCATTCCAAAATACCAATTTACTTTGAAAGACAGCTGAGACCACATACAGCACAGACCTGGAACACCAGTGTGTATAGAAACCCTATAAAGGAAAAGTCACTTTCCAGGCCACATACCTCTCATGCCATAGTAGGAGAAGCGCTCACAAAACTCATTCACCACAATGAAGGCAATGCTCAGGGGGTAGTTGGAGCCACAGAGTTTCTGTGAGAGACAAGAACATATCAGCTCTGTGAAAGTCTTTACCTCAGCAACATATCCCCACAGTGCCTGGGTGGTGGAGAGGAGTCCAGTCCAAACACCAGGTGCCCACTGCTGTTTGACTGGACTGTGAGTTGAACTCAAAGGAGAGAGGGGACCTCACACCATTCTTGTTTCAATTAAGGCTCCCTAGTGAATCAGCCTGGCTGACATGGGCCCAGTAAGGACTGCCATGGAAATTTATGGGCTGTCAGCAGCCCACCATGGATGTAGCTCTAGCAACTGCACTGGAAGGGTGCTACCACTGGAAAAGTCTCCGCTGGAACAGTCTTTTGCAATGCAAAATGATGCCAAGATGAAAAAAACACCTTTGGATGCCTTTTCCTCTATACTTCATATAAAGCTACCACCCTGCCCAAAAACTGCTCCCTCTTCTAGTACCAGACCTTGCCTCAGAAGCTGGGAGACTTCAGGGATCTGTTATCTGCTCCCATGTGTGAAGCTGCTCCCTCCTATAAGATAGCTGCCCTCAATCTCTGCACCTCACTTGCACAGAACTGTGCCATTGAAGCAGAGCATCAGCCCTGTGTTCAGTACTCCCTCAGGTATGGCATCCATTTCATATTCCAAGACTGATGGCATAGCTATGGATAATTCAATTTATTAATCAAAATCAGAAAAAAACCCAGCAATGAAACTCTCAAACCTATATGACTGTGGCCACCCTCTCACTGAACCTGACTTAACCCCAGCTAAAATCAGCAGTTCCCAAGTGAAATGCAAGGCATTAAACAGACGAGTCTTGGCATGACCTTGTGTGGGCCCCAGTCTCTCTTGCTACCCCACAGCAGTCCGAGCTAAGCAGCTTTCAGCTTCCAGCTGCTTAGTAGCTCCATTGCCTCACAACAAGAAAGCAGGTTTACACAGCACTGCCCAGCCTCTGCCAATTAGTGGGAGAGGGGCAGGCCATGCATTTGATGAGGGATTGTGGGGAATGTGATATCAACAGCTGGACCTATATTTATGGTTTTAAACAGCTGTGTTATGGGCCAGTCAAGTGAGATGAACTCTTCACATGCATTTCTGTGCCTCGTGTCGGAAATAATGAATTCCTGTATTTCTTCTCAGAGTCTCAAATGCAAATACAGGCACCAAAATAGATGTGTTTGTTCAGGTTTATTTCATCGCCAAGAGACCTAAGCTTATTTGGATTCCCAAAGCAATGGCATCAACTTTAGAAGAGTCTAGCTTAATGATACTGTCTTGATCAACATTACAAAAGAGGAAGAAAAGACATTTATTGTCAAAAAAAACCCCAAACCCAACAAAAAAACCCCACCCTCAAAACCACAAACACACCCCCTCCACTTTACACTATTTAACCCAACATCTCTAAAGAAAAATATTCTTGTCCCTTTTTATACATAATTTTTCTCTCACTGTTTATGGGCTGCCTTTTTAATAAGAAACTCTTGGCCTTTTTGCTTTACTAGAGTAATACATAACCCATTTCATTTATTATTTACTCTGAAGCCATCATGCTCAGCACATGGCTTGAAAGAAAGAGGGGGCTGGCTCCCTTGGAAAGAGCACTAGGGCCTCCTGTTTTCAGATTAGCATAAAACTGGTGGCATATATAAAGTAAAAATGCACAAACAAGCAAAAACAGAACACCTTTCTACAACAAGCTTTCCATAATAAAAAAAGAAAATTCATAAGAGGCAAATTATGTTTCCTGTGGGTGCTGGAAGGAATATTCTGAACTTGAAGCAAGATTGCACAACAGAGATTTTTTTTTTTAATCCTTTCTTTCACAAAACTCACTATAAGTGCTCATGATATTTAATAACATTTGATGGAGGTGCAGAGCGTGACTGTTCAAATCCAGGTGTCAGGAGCGCTGCTGACTGAATTCACCCCTCCACACCCAATGCACAAGCCGCATGGATTTAGCTGCAGCAGTTTCGGGTGCAGTGACGCATTTCAGCCACTCCTGCTCTGGGATGGGCACCTCCTACAGATGAGCAGGGGCAAGGAGAGAAAGGAGAGCAGGGGGCGGTGACTTCCAAGCTAAACCTCCCCAAGTGCCTGAGCCAGGACCCTGAGTAAATGCTTACAAACACAAAACAACGACTTACAAGCAGGGGTACTTCCATCTGGCTTGTATGTCATGAGATGGCATCAATGCTTGCAGAAACCCTCATGTATTCCCTCTGTGTATCACTGACCTGCCCGTGGCCTGCCTGGACATCCAAAAGTGGGCAGCTTTCATCCATGCAGAGAGCCAGGTGTGGTTTGCGCGCTTTCGCAGAGGAGGACCTTGCTCAGCAGAAAGCCCCAGCAAAAGCAAAGAGGTTAAGCCTGGATTCATGAACGCACAGATAGTCTGCTGTGCTTAGCCACCACAGCAAGCCTGGGATCTGTGGGATTATGGACCTCTTAAAGATACTGTGGAAGTTGATAGTCTATGTCTTTGAAAAAAAAGGAAGTTTGTTTAAAGTGCCCGCTACGAGCACCTCTCCTTATTGCTGGCTAGCTGCAAGATGGGATAAAGATTAGTATTTCCCAGGATCTCTGGATATCCAATAGTTAATGTCTGCACAGTACTTATAATTGTGAGTTAAATAGTTGGCTTGCTAATGACATGACTGTGAGTTTTAAGACCAAGTATTACATATTATCCTGCAAGTCAAAGCAGCTGCAATATAAGCCAAGTTCCCCATGAAGCTAGTGCAGTGTACAGTTTTCAGGGGTCAAGCACTCAACCAGAATTAGCCTGAAAACCTGAACAAACATCAAACCTGCCAGGTAGCAACATGTGCACCCAAAACGGCCTTTAAATCAGAGCCAAAGATGTAAACAGAAGGCTGTGGCACAGTTGGGCTCTGCAACATTCAGCAGTGGCCTGTCCTTTATCATTGTCCTTCCTTCTACTTTGCAGCATCTGAGGACCCTTCCCTAGTGAGTTTCATCAAACTAAGCAAATGCAGAGGCCAACTCTCTTCGTAACATGCACAGCATCCCCCTCCACTTCAGAAAAGTAAGTCCTTTCCCAGGAAGAAAGTAGTGTTCAGGAAAAAGGCAGCAATCAAAACTCTTACCCTTTTCCCCAAAGATTCAGACAGTTTGTGTTTCCCCTTTAAGCTGCACTTTATTAACTTAATCAGGTTAGAGAAGGGATTTTTGCCTTGAGTTGTTAATGCTTATTTCAATGTTCTGCAAGAAAGGGTGTTTGTCTCTAGCCAGAGCACAACAGAGGAGAGAACAGAGAGATCTTGCAATGTTTAGAGCAAGCTGAGCAGAAAGCAGAGCAAAGGAAACCAGCAGTAACACTCACCGGGGATTTTTTCCGGAGAGAGAAATCTCCTTTAGGGGGATCATCTCCTGCAGAAATAAAATTGAACAAAGTTTCCTTGGATTCGTTTCTCTGAAAAGCGTTCATCTCCCCTCTCGCCTTGTCTCCCACCATGCTATGTGGCTGTGGTGAGTTGACTGGGAAGATTTCCAACCTCAGGCACGAAGTTTGATTCAGTTTGAGTTAACCCTAATTGAGCACATTTGTGCAGCCAGGGCAGAAAAGGGAGGGAGATGCTACCAGAAAAGACAACTCCAGAGTTCAAGAAGAGTCAGGGAACACAGCCTAAATCATTCATATGTTGGGGCTGTCAGCACTTTGTGGCACACACCTCCCTGTTTTATTGGCATGCCCCCAGCTGTGGTACGTGCACCAGCATGGCACTGTACACCGCACAGATGTGAGCTGAATAAAAATCCTGGGTCCCAGATACACCTACAGCCACTGGATTTAGGAGCAGAATATGCATCTCCCTCCTGATGTGATAATGACAGGTTTACTCTGCAGGGATCTCATTTCTCTGAAAAGTCACGCATTCCAAGCAGTAACTACTAAAATGTTCATCACACCAAACCCTTGGACACTGGATGTAATGGATGCCTGCACAGTGCTAAATCATTACTTTGCTATCCCAGGAGTGAAGTGACCTAGGGTTCATTCCCACACCAATTCCCTAGAATGACCTTGTCTTTTCTTGTGGGGCAGTTTAATCAAGGGGGCACAGCCAACAGCCAGGAGCAGTCCCAAACCCCATCACTACTTTCTACTGTCCAAAAGGCAACCTTGAGGCTCCTTATGTGGCAAATGCAGCCTATCTCTGCTGGGAGTCCCAGAAATCCCCCTGCAGCTATGTAGGCTCAGCTCCCCGCATGTACCATTGTCCCTCTTTCCATGCCCTTCCCACAGGAACAGTGGAGTTCTTCATCAGCATTCTTCCAGTGCCAGTTGCAATTACAAAGCAAAATTTACAACCTTCCTATAAACTATCCTCAGTGCTTGTGGCTCTGAAGTATCCTCAGCACAGTGCAGAGGTTTTTCCTTCCCCTTACACTTGGCTTCTTTAAAAGAATTTTCCCAAATATTTCTCTCTCCCCTTATCAGCAAAGCACAGACCACACCCAGAATCCACAGCTGGTACAAGGAGTCTCCATAAACTCATCCTTAACTCCAGCACTAAGTTGCTGATAGGACTTGGGTATCACAATAAAGCTGACAAACCAGAAAAGAGGCCTTTTTTTGTACCATAGATCTTTAATCTGGCTTTGGTTATTGCTAACAAGACATGGAAAACACTTAGACAAGGGAACCAGATGTGACAGAGTGCACTGAGGAAGCATAATTACTCTCTACATTTCCTTAATGTGCTCTGGCTTTGCTTCCTCTGAAAATCCCCAGGCATCATTTCACTCCTGCTCTCTGGGCAACTAGACATGGAGTCACCTGGACAGCTAAACATGAAACTCAAACTCTAGATGAAGCCAGGAAGGTCTCCCCATTTCTTACTCCCTTTTTCTTCTCCAGCAGTGGCAAAGCAACAGTTTTGTACCTCCCCTGTACTGCCACAGACCAGCTCTTCATCTTCAGAACACTGGTCCTCTCTCCTGCACACTAGATTAGCACATACTCTTCAGTCCTGCAAGTCTGACCCTGGGCTAGAGATGGCAGGAGTATTTCTGAGTCTTCTGGTGGCATCACTTACTGCCCCAAGTATTTCTATACAACTCTCAGTAGAAAATTGCTGTATTCTACCATACACAGGTGTGCAGAGCAAACACAGCAGCAGAGTTATTAAGGGAGTAATACAAAAAGAATAGAGAAAAGGTTTCACTGTCTCTTGCACAGGGCTCCCACACTGCTGCAATGTGATGCCTTAATATTTTCAGCCTTCTGTCACTATATTTCCTCTGTGTGTATACAGTCCTGTTTGTCACATAAGCTAAATGATTATTTTTTTTAATACTAGCATCAGTCAGTAGGATTAACATACTACTTGTCTAATACACTGCAGAGCTCTTTAGACCATTAGCTGCCAGAAGGTCTTCTCAGACAGAAAGGGAGAAAAGGAATTCAAATATCTGGCAATAAATGTTAACTTGTAGCAAACAGCAAAAACAAGTTAAGCAGAATAAATTTGCAAGCACCTCGGATACAAATATAGAATAATACTTGATAGAAGAAGACCTGTGCAGCTGGGCTGAAAATCAGCAAGGAATTGTACTACAAATGGAAATCAGGTGGCATTTCTGAAGACAAGTATAAACAAACAGATCAAACATGGGGTGGTAGAGGCTGCAAAGCTAAGGCACAAAATGAATTACAGCTAGCAGGGGGACACAAAAGGCAATAAGAAAAGGTATTAGAAATGCCGTCAATATTGAAGAAAGAGGAAGGAAAATGAAAGGCTGTTATTTAAAGCAGAAAACAAGCAAACAAGCTCATCCAGAGAAGCCAGAAAAGTTGTGTCCTTTTTGTTTGCTCTCACTAAAATATTAAATTGCAACAAGATGCATAACACCATTAAAATGAATGGGCAAAATCAGACAAAAATGGCTTAAATAATATTTGGATACCTTAGATGTGCTCAGATCATTACAGCCTGATGAAATTCACTTTCAAATGCTGAGTATCATATATGCAGCCACTTCCCCTTTGAAGGGCAGGAGCAGGACATGCATCACCACTGTCTTTAAAAAAGCATGTTAGGACAACCTAGGTGTGTTCCTCCATAGCCAGAGAGACACTTGATCGGATAATCCCTTCTAAGCACCAAAAGGAGAATAAGGATTACAAAACAGCCATTTCAGATTGGAAGAAATGCTTTCAAACCAGACTTGTATTCTTTGGCGACAGGGTAAGTGATGTAACAGCTAGAGCAGCTCTGTGTGTGATATGTCCTAACTCTGGTATCTCACATGTCTCACAAGGAAATAGGATCCAGATGAAATGCCCATATAGTGGACAACTCTCAGAGTAGCTATCAATGATTTTCCATCAGATTAGGAAAGCGTGAAACATGCAGGTCCACATCTTTTCCATGAGTAAAGAGAACACCAGCACAGCCAGTACGCTGCTCTCCTTTGTGCCTGAAAACTAGATGGAGAAGCCTGGGGGAGAACAGCATATGAATTCAAAGTGGTGTTGTGAAATGTGAACAATCATTTTGCGGCTCTGGAATGAAAAAGATGAAATCTGGGGAAGAAAACTACCCAACACTAGTCCTATCCATTGACAGGAAAAACAGCCAAACTATTCTCAATTTTCATCAAGGATAAGATGAGAGAAATAACTGACTTTATTTTTCAGTAAAGAAGATCTGGGGCTCCTTTTCCCAATCTCCCTTTCAGCAAGGACAGATGAACGTGGGAACAGAGATGGTGTGGCTAGGGCTGCAGGATTCAGGAAACCTATGATGCCTGTTATGTAAGAATGTATTAGGTAATAAATAACACGTCCTGTCCCAGAGTAGGCAGATGGATGAGGTATCCTCCTGAATTTCTGTGAAAATCTTGTGTCAAAAAACTTCAGCTGGTAAGCACAAAAGCAAGGATTGCTTTCTGTAAAATTTCCTCTTCTCTGAGTTATCCTTTATGCAAGTGGGGAGTCTGCAGGATGATTCATACTTAAATGTAATATTCAGCTACCAGACACCTTACATAGTCAGAAGTCCCCATGAATACATTTTTCTGTGACTTCCAGTTCATAATTTAATTTTTTCTGGTTCCCAAATCCTAAGGAAGAAAATCTCCATTTTCTCATTGCTTTTACAATCCTCATGTTCTTACTGGTCCCTGCTGCAATACTGTGCACCTTAATCTGTTTATACTCAACTAATCTCTTCATTTTTACCTGCATTCATCTTGTGGTACAATTCCTTCCTAATTTTCAGCTCAGCCACACTCATCTCTTAATAATGAGTCTTATTTTTAATTCATAGACACTGACAATACTCTTATAGCCCTTTTACCATATATGTATTTGTCTCCTTTTTCTCTATTTCCGAGATAAGGTTTTAAGAAGCTAGATGAATGTGTGCCAGCAACACTTAGGGCTTAATGACCAGACCCTGGAAGGACATGATAACCTCTCCCAGTCTCTTCTGGCTTATTTTCTCCATTTCTTTGATCACAAGAAACAGCAGGGCTTAACTGATTTAGACAGATCATGACTGGTTTCCACTGCCTGCCGAATCCTCCCAAACTTCAAAGTAATTTAAGAAAATTGTGTATAAAATCATTTGAACAATGAGGAAAATATGCCAGAGGCCTTCAAACCCACATCTCCCCTCTGTTCACTCACCTTCATGCACTCAGAAATGTAAAGGTATTTAGATTAATACCACTAATAATATCAAGTACCTAATCTGTATT
This sequence comes from Serilophus lunatus, assembly GCA_013399895.1. Taxonomy (NCBI): domain Eukaryota; kingdom Metazoa; phylum Chordata; class Aves; order Passeriformes; family Eurylaimidae; genus Serilophus; species Serilophus lunatus. The sequence goes on along the minus strand of VXBA01000855.1, from coordinate 1,377,233 downwards.
TAAGTGCCTGTCATCTGGTCTCTAGTCAACCTGTAACAATCCAAGAAAATTCTCATCCCTTCTCATGCCTTTTTACTTTCAGTTTCTCCTACGGTTAGCAAGAAGAAATCTTTAAAAATTCTCTCACCAGCTTGGGCTTCCTTGGCAGCCCGTGGCGTGCTGTCCCCCTCAGCCATGCCGACCGATTCCTGTGCACTGGACGACCCCAGATCTGTTGTGCCTGAAGATGAACCTTGTTGAGCAATCCTGGCTCACTCTCACCCCGTTGTTAATGTTTCACTTCGCAACAGCGGTCCTTTGGCCACAATAAAATACTTAAATTTTCATTTGTTTTTGATCTGAAGTCATCTCTGCTCAGCTCTCAAATGTCATAGGGAATCTGCCTTTCTTGAACACAGCCTCTGAAGCCGCGTGGCACCTTTCATGGATGTTCACGATCAATCACTTTGCACTGCAGCTACGTTATCTTTCAGTGAAATTACTACTTCTGGATGTGGACAGGGACTAGCTCTGTGACCAGACAGGACCTATAGCTGGCCACAAATTCAAATTTTTGACACTGTACAACAGCTACGGAGTTGACCTTAACTATACATATCTCTCAATATCATAGAATTATAGAACATTTTGGGCTGGAAGAGGCCTTTAAATGCCATCCAGTCCAACCACCCTGCAATGAGCAGGAATATCTTCAATTAGGTCAGGTTGCTCAGAGCCCTGTCCCACCTGATCATCGTTTCTAGGGATGAGGCATCTAGTAGTTAAGGTTGTGAGAAGACTCAGGGTTTCATCATCTTTTGACAGACTGGCTTCAGTTCTTGGTTCTTCACATATCACATAGGAATGCCCACATAACACTGACATGCTGTTCCCCCAGACCCTTTTTCACCTTAAAGCCATGAGCTGTCTGAAGGAGGATCAACAATTTTTGTGCTGCACTTCTACTGTTTACTCCATTCTGCTTTCCCACGTAACCTCCTCTAAATTCCTGTGACTTTCTTTCAGAGAGGCTCTAAGGCAACTCCTCTGCAGGGGAAAACCCCAGATATTTTATGCAGATACAGAAATGATTTAAAGTTAAATTCTTCGGGTTCAGCAGTAGAGCAAAATGAGATCTCTGTCACCACATACTGTGACCCTGAAGCCATGTGCATCCTTCCTCTCTTCATTGCACTGAAGCCCCACCTACTTCATGGTTCCATATCTCATCATCACCTCAACATACATGAGACAGTCAAGGCTACAAATAGGTTGCAGTTCCTGATGAACTCTGTTACTAACTGGACAAAGACAGATGCAGGGGAATTGGGCAGGAGGACTAGAAAGGTGCACTAGGGAAACACTAAGAGACATCAGAACCGAAAGAGTGAAGAGAAACACACAGCAATAGCTACTTATATGTGCAATAGTGAGCAGCCTAAGCCAATCACAGATCAAATTCCAAAATGAAATGAGGAATAAATTCCTACAGGTGATAATTCATTTGATAGAGCAACAAGGGATTCACAGCCTGAAGTGAAAGAAGAGTGGCATGAACAACTCAAAAAGATGATGGCAAATTGTAAGGGGCTTGTGAAAGGAGGATTGAAGCAAAACTTTAATAATGGCTACAAAAAAGCAGACTATTCAGAGAAGAGATAATAAAGAAAAGATAGATGGCAAGAAGGATTTAAATCCAAAATGTGGGAAGTATGGGCAGGATCCAGGGAGTGCTAGTCATATTATAAGAAGATATAGCATAGATAGTAGAAAGCGCAGCATGGCAAAGCTAGCAGTATGAGATTCTAGGCAAGCACTGTGAAAAACAAGCAGAAAAGACATATGAGCACTACAGGCCAGACAATGCAATAGAAAAGCTGGAAGGAGAATAGTTGTTGAGAAAAATAAAAAGCTTCACTTGGTAATGCTTGTGATTTCTATTAGAAGATTGGGGGGATGGGGAGGAAACATCAGGATGGGCTTTTATTTCAGAACAACTTTTTAAGAGATTGTCATAGCAAGGAAAAATTAGGATTTTTCTCTTCAGTGGAGGGAATGTTCAAGCAAAACACAGGGCGCAAGAGAGCTGAGGCAGGAAATGAAGAAAACTCAGCACAAACAAAATACAACCATGAATTTAAATTACTTTCTAGGCTCTCAGGATGAGAGTACCACAAAATCACTGAAAAAAAATGGAAGTTGGCTCCAGAATAAGACTTGTGTTCTTTCAGAACAGACCACTGATTAACAGTAAGTGAATACCAAGGAAGGCTATATATTGCATAGATAATCAGGAATAATTTAACTCTTCAGGCTGTAAGTAAGGAGATGGGCTAAGTGACCTCTCAAACTCTTTTCCAGCTGTTTTCCCCTCCAATTCTTAGCTGTACTTATTGCTATGGTATAAGATACCATACACTGACTCAGAGCCTACTGGTAGCACTGGTTTTAGTAAGTTCAAGACACAGAGAAAATGGACATTCAAGTGCCCCAGGCAATGGGAACACATCCAGTCCCTGGGATGTTTCTGTATTCTGCCCTTCTTTCTAGTCTTTTGTTTCCCCTTTATAGGGATTTAAAGCATTTTAGGAATGCTGTCCACTTTTTAAGAGACAGTCCCTAGTTGAAACAATAGCTAGTTTTACTATTCACATAGGTATGCAAAGTCAGCAATGGAGAGAGTGCTCTGATGAAAAACACAAAGAAAAAGAGAGCCAAGATAGGTGTGCAAGGGCATGTGAGCTCAGTTTCTAACGCACTAGTTAGTGCTGTTTGACTCACAAGGGTGCAAGTGATCAACTCTGATTGTTACAAGGTGTGCCAGTCCCTCAGATACCCAATGACACACCTGACTGGCTCAGGCCAGGTTCAAAACCTCTGACTAAGAGAGAGAGTCTGGAAACAAAAATCTGAAGGTTTACCCAGTCCACTTGCCTGGAGCTGAGGCTGGGTCGTCCCTTTCATGGCATGAGTAGGTGGGAGCTCCCTGCAGCTGGAAGAAAGATGTATGTGGCACAGCAGAACTTTGGAAAAGCACTTGAGGACCAGTTGGTATCTCAAGAACATTTTCTTCCTGGGTGTTTCAGAAGCAGGATCATAACATATTGCCTTTCAGCAGCAGGTCTTGGGGCATCTCACTGAGCAGGTAACAGTATCACCATTTCATAGAAGAGCGAAGGAGGGGAAAAAACATCCTGATGAAGGTAGACTCCGCTGCAACCTCTTGCATGCCAGCCCAGCAGACTATCCGGTAAGCTGCCCTGCCTGTAGTATTATCACAGCAAATGAAAAACGGCTACTGATTTATTGTGCCACAGGCACTGAGGGACAGCTCAGCTACTGAAGACATCACAGCTTGCAGCAGCCTTGGGTCTGGAGGAATGCTGAAACACAGTTAAATCCAGTGTCTCAGTCACCCCTTGGGTGCATTGCCCTAATCTCTGTGCTCACTTCCAGCCTCCAGGACAGACACTGCCCTGGGAATTGCTCTTTTCCACAGGTGACCAGGAGCTCCCTTTCAGTGATGCGTCCCACACCCTCTCCCACCCAACTCCTGAATAAAATACTGTTTTTACCGAGTTTCAGCAAGAGGCAGTTGATAATGAGAAAGCAGAAATCCTATAACTACCCTATTCCTAACAAACAGCTCACAGGGCAGGCATGCCTGGAACAGGAGGGGAGTCCATCGGGCAGTGAAGGGAGGCACAGCTACAGGATATGACAGCAGGATCCCGGGATTCATTTCTGACTATGCTACTTGTAAAGCCCCTTGAACACTTACTTCCCAACCTTAACTCTACTGGCCATAAAACAAGAGTCAAGCAGCACTAATCTTCTGTACATCTGGGGTGAGTAGTTTCATTCATTAATCCAGCTACAGAACTAGGAGAATCTCAAAGAAGGCATTAATTCCAGTTTTTCCAATTTTTTTTTCCATACACCCACAGTAAACAGCCTGTTCATTGTTCTTTGCAAGTTTCCCGGTGTCAGGAGACATAATGCACTGCAGAATTTCAAATCTTTGCCGTTACAGAGAGGGTATTCTCACCATAACTCAGCACACTGCTGAGTTTTTGACTACAGTTTGTGTCAGATTGCAATTGTGTAATCGGTATTTCATCAGGGCAAGCTGCCAGGGACAGAGAACATGTAAATCCCCAAAATACCTCTGTTCTGATAAAAAAAAACCCTCCAGATCTAATCTCAGCTCTCTGACAGTGGCCCCTCCCAGATGCAACCACTGACAGATACAACATGACCTTCTGCATTCCAGGGACTGTCATTTCTACTGAGATGTTAATCAGATCCTCCCCAACCAGCTTCCTCCACCAAGGGCCAGGCGGATTAGGGGCTCATCCAAGATTCATTAACTCTGGTTCCCTGCATTTTCATAACGAGCTTGCAGTGCCATCCATTCTTTTCAGCCTCCCCCCGCAGCGACCATGGGGATCAATTTGCTAACACAGTGAGTGGGAGCAACTCTCACCAGTTCCAGGGGGAAGAGCAGCCCTGTGGGTTTTCCCTGCATCAGGTCCCAGAGGGACTGGCACAAAATTAGAGATTTTTTTTTAATGTTAATGCCTTTTTTAATGTTAATCTAAACATACAGCATTTGGGTCCCCAGGGTCCCTAACACTTTGTAGCACAGTTTCTTTTGTCCTGGCCATCCTGTGCCCAGGGCATCTGTTCTCCACTGACACTCACAACAAATCCCCTCAGAATTTGGCAGGCAGAAAGGTTATATTCACATTAAAAAGTAATTAATCGGTGACTCTTCATCCTTATATCAACTCCCTAAGAAAGGTCCAGGAGCTGAGTGGCATTTGATCCACCTGACATCAGTGGGGCTAGGAGTGCTCAGCCTTCCCCCAGTGCCACCCTAGAGCATATATTGTCTCCCTTCTGCTCAACATGCCTTTTTCCCAGGGCTCCAGCCTCAGTAGCTTGACTGGAGCACATCTTTTGGCTATAACTGAATGCTGAATTAGGCATTTGCTTTAGCACTCCTCTTCTATCCCCAGGCTGTCTCCTTCTTCCTAGGATCTTGCATAGTGTTGTGCCCATGATGTAACAGCCAAGTCCTGCATTACACACCTGAAAATATTCCATGTGCTTCTCTTGTGCAAACAGCAACCACAAACACAGAAATGTTTTTCCCATGGGCACAAAAAACCGCCTCTGGTGTTTTCCAGCTTGTGGCCACCCAGAAGCTATAGAGCAGTGTTGAACTTGCTGGGCAGCAGTATGGCACATGCAGGCAATGGTGTACATTAATAGATCCACTGCAGTCTCATCTCTGGTACATGACAAGGGGAGATGATGTTTCCACCCCAGCTGAGGAGCAGCGGTGCTGGGGATGTGCTGGTACAGGCTTTTCACCACTCTTTCCACCTCCTGTGCCCACAGCTGTCTTTGCTGTCTGGCATTCATTCTTTACATGTCTCCACGTGAATAGAGGAGAGCATACTGGTACTCATGTTCAGAGAAATCCATTAGTGCCAACATTTATTAGCTTTCATAAATTCATGCCAAAAAATGCAATCACCTTTTCCATGACCTCCAGCTACGCCCAGGCTCCATGAGAAGATCTAGCCATGCCAGTCCTTTAAAATGCAGATGACTCCATGACAAGTATATATTCAATTGAATTCAAAGAACCTTGGAGTGCTCAGCAACTTGCAAGAAGTTTTTTTATAGGAATAATCACTTTCAGAAGCAAAGCGTACATGGCACTTTTTCTCCATCTCCCATTCAATTTTACCTCTAATAATAAATCACTAGAGACCCAACATGGAATGCCTTTGCATTGTATTCATCTAGAAATATCTCTTTGCTCTGTAAACTCAGATTAATATTAATTCTCTCTGAGATAAAGGCAGCTAGAAATAATTTGAAGGAATAAAACCAGTTTGCAGCATTCCTGACACTTCTCATTGTTAACAAACAGATGATCTTATAATGGTAAAGTCAGAGGAATAATTCCTTTCTTTTACAAGATCTGATTGACTAGACATGACAGATGGTGTTTTTATTACTTTTCATTCTAAAAGAGGCCTCATCTAATACAGCCAAGGCTGTGTTTTGAGTCTTAACCTCTCAGATAAGCAAACCCTGTTTCATCAGGTTAATGGATCCCTACTTGATTCAGGAAGGCAATTTTCCTTAAAGTTATTCTAATCAAGTACTCAGAGCCCAAATTGTCCTGGCTGATTGACTGCCAGGAATGGGTAAATCTCTCTACTAAGGACTATATTTATTTTCAAAGAGGGAAAACAAGTTATTATTATTATTATTACAGAACCAATTCTATCCTCTATTCAGTGGCTTCTCATATATTGGCTTTAACAGCAGCCACAGAATTAAAGATAAAAGTAAAGTTAATGCAGCCTTCCTCTCAGTAGTTTCGTTAAATAATAGGTAGGGAGGGAAAATTAGAGAGAGATGGCCTGCTGTCTATTGATATCCCTTCAATTAACTGCCCCTACAGTAAGAACATCTGACCCTAATCTGCAGAGGCCCTTTCAAATAGGCTCACTCCAACTTGTCTTTCTGCATCAGTCCCCGGATTGAGAGCTGTCAGCCCAAGTAACTTTGCCACCAGGCTAAGAAGTGACAGAAGACTATCCACCTTCTAAAAGAAAAGTTCTGAAGGAAAACCAGTGCCTGAAGGATGCTCCCTGTTAGTTCCATCTCCTGTATTGGATCTGGCTCCACAAGCATAGTTTGGTGCTACATCTGTGTGGGAGCACAATGACAGCCCATATGGAGATAGGGATCACAGTGCCCTGCTGCCTTGGCTCATTGCTGACTCAAGTCATTGGAGGCAGAAACCCTGCCAGCTGTGGGGCTGTCCAGGCTGCTTAGGGAAGCAGATGGGAGGCCTGATCTCTCCTACTCTCTTCCACCTACTACCAGACTGGTCCAGAGATTGAGCCCATGTGAGGACAAGAATAAAGAGCAACTCTCTCAATGTTGTGCAGAAAACCAGACACAGAAAAAAGAACTGGGCACAGAAGTTCTGAAGGATCATTCAGTCAGTGCTTTTACTTCTCAGTGCATGCTTTTCACACGGCCTCACAAGCAGAGTTGATAGCCCTGATGTCCCATTAGACATTCAATACTGGGTTTCCCCCTCCAGAAAATCTATCCGTGGGAAGAATCAGCTGGAGTTTGCAAAGCAGGCAAAGTGAGCCACAACACAAAAAAGTTTCCTTGACCATTTTCAAAGCAGCTGCGCTGTTTTCCTAACAGCTCTGGTGAAGTTATTGATGTCTCAAATGAAACAATTATTCTCAATGATTTTTATTTACCAACCACCAGATTTTAGGATTTCATCAGGCAGAGTGTCATGCTGTAATATCAAGGCAGGATATTCTGCAGGAACAATAAAGATATGGATGCCAGGTGAAAATGATGTGTTTGAATCAGAGGCTCCCAAAGCAAAGTCAGGAGGTATGGCTGGGCTCAGGCTCAAGGATTAGAAGTTCCCAAGCTTTCTCAGATGTCTCTCTTTGAGGTCCTGTCATGTAGCCTGTCACGTTTAAAACACACAGCACGCTTTGGGAGAGGCAACCTTTAGAACAGTGCTCTCCTTGAATATCATTGTGGGGTTGATTGCAGACACCTTTGGGCTCAGAGCAAACACCGCTGGCAATTGTTCAGGCAGGAGATCAATAGAGAGGCATAACTTAAAAAACATGTTACTTGTGGAGACAGCCTTAGGGGGCAGCTCTGAAACTATCCCCACAGTTAACTAATCTCAAAAGAAGTAGACATCCGTCCCTGTTAATTACTGCTGGGAAATAAGGCACCAGAGCAGCAGGAGGAAAAGATGAGCTTCACTCTTACTAGGTCTCATCTGTTACACCAGTTTTGTAAATGAGCGGTAGAGAACTTGTCCCTGGACCTGATGCAAACCTTCATAAATCAAGACCATAATCAAATTTCACTCCAGTCCAATTTCCAGTGTCTGGGAATAGCTGACTCCAGCTGCTTTGGAACTGCAAAGTGGCTCCATAGCTATTGGATAAGCTGCCCCAGTAGGTTTCTCATTGCCTTTATTGAGTGTTGGGTCAGACACCATGCACAGAATTGTCTGTGATCAATGAACCCATCATCTGCTACTTCTGCCCAAGGATTTATTCACAGTTAATCCAAACCAACTTCATTCATGAAACTGGCTGGAAATCTCATCAAAACAGGCTTTGCAGAGAGATTTCTGACACTTTTGCTTCCTGTACCTGCTGAAAATAGAGCAAAAAGAGACACCAGCTTCCTCTGAGTTATTGTGTCAGATCTGAAGATGGGTGATTAATTCACAAAAAAAATAATAGTAGCTTGCTCATTTTCCGCTTTTTACTTTTTTCCCCTCTATGAACAGAGGTGGTTTTTCCTTAGGTTTATGTTTTTCAGAACAATTTGTCAAGAGTTTTCCGCAAACAATTTCAGCATTAGTGATGTGCAATATATGCAAGCACAATAGGACACATAGGACACCTGTATTGGTTTTTCTGTGGCCAGGTTTTGGTGGCAGTGGGGGGGGCTGAGGGAGAGGCTTCTTCGAGAAGCTGCTGGAAGTTTCCCCGTGTCCAGGCTGGGCCCGCTGCTGACCAAGGCCAGGCCAATCAGTAGTTGGCAGAACGCCTCTGTGATAACATATTTAAGAAGGAAGAAAAAAAAAAAAGTAGTTGGAAATGAAGATGGCTGCCGGAGAGGAGCAGGGTGAGAGCTTGTGAACAACAACGCAGACACCAAGGTCAGTGAAGAAGGAGGGGGAGGAGATGCTCCTGGCGCCGGAGCTGAGATCCAGCTGCAGCCCATGGGGAAGACCATGGTGAAGCAGTGACCCCCTGCAGCCCATGGAGGACCACAGGAGTGCAGAGATCCACCTGTAGCCCGGGAAGGAGCCACGCCGGAGCAGGTGGACGCTGGGGAAGGCTGTAGCCCGTGGGAGACCCAAAGTGAAGCTGGCAGGGGACTGTAGCCTGTGGGGAGAGGAGCCCACTTAGAGTAAGATTCTCCTGTTAGGATGCGTGGCTCGTGGGGCCCACGCTGGAGCAGCCTGTGCTTAAGAGACTACACCCTGTGGAATTTTCAACCATGCGGCAGCAGTCTGTGAAAGGCTGCTGCCCATGGGATGGACTCTCGCCGGAGCAGTTTGTGAGAGGAACTGTATCCTGTGAGGGATGGACCCCATGGAATGCGGCTGGAAGGACTCCTCTTCTCAAGCAGCGGCTGAGAACAGCAACTGACCACAGCAACACCTCCCCCCCCACCTCGCCTTTTTTCCCTTGACCGCTGCGGGAGAATAGGTTGGATGTAAGAAGGAGGGGGACTGGGAGGTAAAAGGTGTCTTTTAGTGTCTCACTCTTAGCTCTGATCTTGTTAGTAATAAATTTGATTATTATTCCCACATAGAGTCTTGTTTTGCCTGTGACAGTGATTAAGAAAGAATCTGCTGTAGTTGTTATCATAAATAGCGAAACCTCTCGTTATATTCTCTCTCCTCTATAGCTGGGCATGGGGGAGTGAAAAGGTGGCTGTAGTGGGCCCCTGGCACTCAGCCCGGGTTAAACCACTACAACACCTCATGTACTTCCCAGTTTTTCACCTGGATAAGCACACATCTTTGAACTACGTTCCTGTAGTACAGATTTGCACAACTCTCATTCTGAATCTTTTTCATGGATATTTTGGTCAATTGACTCAAAACAGCCCACCCCCACGAACATTCCACACACAAGGTCTGCCTGCTCAAGCACTCCCAGCCAGGGAATGCGGAAAGAACAGGAACACAATCAAAGCACATTACTTACGGGAATCTCTGCAGCAAGTCTCAAACAAAGGTGTCGGTGGAGTTTCCCCAGATGGAGGGATTTCCATTAAGGAAGCAGTGAAATGGTCCAGTACAAAAGAAGAGCACTATGAACCGTTCAAACTTCAGGATGTGGCCGAGATAAATGTGGAGTATGAATATAAGGTTATTTCTTCTTGTACCCACAGCAGCATTTGTATTCCATGGTAAAGTACAGAGAGCAACTGCCAAATCAAGCACTTGGCCTCACAGTAACATTGTTCTCTTTGTTGTCCCTGAAGACTTTCAGTTAATCTTCATCTGTGGGTTTGGCCAGAGAAATGTATTGGTGAAACTCCCCTCTCTGATTTCTCTGTGCAAACTTAAAACTTCTTGAGGATTCATTAACTCTTTACTTCATCATTTCATGTATTTCAGGGTAGTCTTCTGTATTTTCTGTGCCACTTAGTGGCTTTGTAACTGTAGAATTATTGGTGAGGTCTCTTCCCAACTTGCATACATTCCAGAGCAGGGCTCCTAAGAAGCAGCTGATCCTGCAGGGAGAATAGACGGCCAAAACAAGTACATTGTTGGAGCTGGCTTGGCCAGACCTGGTCTCTCTCAGCCCTAGAGCTTCCTCCTCTTTTCACATTCCCTGCTAGGGAATGGAAAGCAACTCAAAGGGTTTGGCTGTATCAAGCCGGCTTACCAAAAGTGATCATCAATCAGAATTGATGCCATATGTTTTCCAGAATTCATATTCAGCTTAATGCCTAAAATTAACCTTGGTGAATGGCAAGCAGGGGGAAAACTCACTGTGCTGACTATTCAGCTTCTCCAAAAAGCCAGTCCTCCTGTAAGTGCTGAGAACTTCTCACACACTCTCACTTTCTACATATACAAGAATCATTTTGCCATTCAAGTGAAGTTTGCGGTGAAGTCAGAGGAAGCCAGGCAGGTAGAACTGTGTTCCTAAGGCAAAACAACCTTGAACTCCATAATTGTCTGAGAGAGAAAAGAAGTTCTCGTTTTCTTCAGCATTGTCTCCATAATCTACTGTACAACTGAAATTTGTTGCTCCTGAGAGTTGCCATGCTGCAAGGACAGAGCCTGACAGAGGTGGCTGGCTGGCTGGCCATCCACCCAAGTACTCTGTTCCCCCATCCCCACAGCACCAAAACATCTCAAAGGCACCAGCAGCTTCCCCCTGTTCAGGCACACAGCTCCAGAGAGTGCAATTATTTCAGTCCAAAGCTCACACTGCTAAACCACCTGCAGCATGTTAGTTGTGAAATAAGGATGATTGATGAGCAACACACTGATCATTTTAGAGAAGATAAACCAGACATTCAAGATGCTTGTGGCAGAATAATTCAGAGGACATGATAAATGCCATTGCATCCCTTGAGATTTAAAGCCTGATGCTCTGCTCACCTAGGCTCTGCATTGCCTGTGGAGCCAAATCTGCAGTAAAACAGTTTGATTGGAAGAATCTCCTCCTTGGGTGTTGACAGGACTGCACTGGAGTGAGGACATCTGGGTCCCAGACTTCAGTAGCACCCGTCTGCCCAGGAAGCTCAGCTCATTCCCACAGTGAGGACCCTGTAAACCCTTGGGGCCCATGGGGGCTTCCAGGCTCCTCAGCATAGAGGCAGGAGCCTGAAAGCCCCATACCAAGCTTGCCATTTCCACTGCTGCTTCTGGAAGGGAATCCCAGGCTTCTGGGATCTTCTACAGACTTATATATGCCCAAGTCTGTTCATGCCATGTGAAATGCCCTTCAGACTTCAGTAACTAGCATTAAAGCCACATATGCTGGATCATGGATATGGAGCCCTCCTCAGAGAGAGAGAAAATTAGGTATGTGGATTCAGGAATTCAGGCACTGATGGTTCTGAGGTCACCAAGGCGAGGAAGGAAGAGAGGAGATAGAACATGAAGGGAGCTCAATTTGCTGTAGAAAATGTAGACAGTGATATAAAAAGCTTTATGAAATATTCCTTCTGCCTCAGATTTCATGCACAAGACAAAGTCTGTCAAGGGAAACATGCTCCAAGCAAACACCACCTGGGAAACGTTGAGGCAGTTCTGCCCAGTCCCCTCAGCACATTAATACATCGGGTCAGTGAAAACAGGGCCGGACAATACACCGGTTTATAAAAAGGTCAAGGCTATTTTCAACCAGCAGCACTTGGTATGTGGAGCAGCTCCAGCTCATCACATCTGTCTGCCTCTAATGCTCCATCCCTATGGGATTTCAGAATAGCTGCTTCGACTAGAGTCAGTAAAAGCAAATAAATCTGTGTTTTTAAAAAGAGCTGTGTAGGAAAGTTGCTGTGTGTAAGTCCAGAATAAACAGGACAGTGTAGCAGAGTTGTGCCTGGTGGTTGCCACACAGAAATAAACCCTGGGAATTAATAACATAGGGCAACGAAGAATGGAAGAAATTATCATAACTGAAATTGAAGAGACCTTACTGATATACTGCAGTGGGAATGAGGGCAAGAGGGATCTAGCTACCAGTTTGAGCAGTGAACCTGAGGCCAAGGACAATGCCTCTTGGCTTGTTTGGACGTAGAATTACTACTAGGTGCTGTCGTGTCTTTCTGTTGTACGCTAGTGTTACCCACAGCCAGGGAGACAAGCAGGAACCAGCTCACTCAGCCTGCTCCTACATCAGTGAAGAAACAGGGATTTGGTGCAGAAAACTGACACCAAGGCACAAACATCTTCCTCAAGCCCCTCACGTCACCGGGGTGGAAGATGGATTATTACTAATAGAAACAGAATGTTTGGGTTTCAAAATGATCTCCAGGAGTCAACATCTGCTGGAGCAAAAAGCCTATTTCATGAGAATTTAGCAGGGGACTTATTTAATGGAGCTCAGATAAAAGGCAGTCACCTGGAACTCAGATTTAGAAGAAATTGCTTTTTTTCTGAATTACTGGTTTGGAGGTTAAATAAGGGATATTCATCTGATTTCACTTTTCCTGCACATTTTCCCTGATGAGGACACTAATGAACTCAAAACTGTATGGGGAAATGCTTTCAGTCCAACACCCCACCTCCCAAGGAACAAATTCTTTACTAAAAACTGGCACCTGCAAATTCTAGGGCAACTTCAACCCTGGAATAAAAAGGAGCAATTCCCTTTGCACTGATTAGTAGTTCCTCCCTCTCACGAAAATCCCAAGGGCCTCTCACATTGATTGTCTTGATTAAAGATGGGTTTAGCTCTAATTGAGTAATTGCTGTGGATTGTTATCATTGGTTATGGCAGAGATTTCCTTCGCTCTATCTTGGCCAGGCAGGGTTGCTTTCTTTGCAGCTCAGTTCAACCCTCCTCAGATTAAACTGTTCAAACAGTTACATGCATTATTTATCATCAAAATACATATGAATATGTATATATACAGACTGTTTAATATGCCAGCATTGGAGGAGGCATTGTCCTGCCCAGCAGGTCACATATCAGGATGATGTGGCATGACATACAAGGCTGCATAAGACCAGGACTAGGAGGAGCCCGTAGGACCAACTCCATGGACAGAAGAGTGTAACTCCACTGATTTCAGTGGGTTGTCACCAATGAGACAATTTTGTGTGCTAGGACACAGAGGTGGAGCAAAGGCTAGTTAAAAACCCGTGAATGCTGCAAGGAGAGGTTTACTGTGGTGCTAAGCTGTTAGGTGGCTCCTGCCCTTGTGCCTCACATTATCAGTCAAGTAGCTACAAAATCTAGTATGAAGGGAGACTTAGCTGAGGGTACAGCTCAAGAATATGTATTTTCTTAAAACCCTTTAGCGGGATTTGGAATCAACTGCCAGTGAATGAGAAGTTAATGTCCTTGCTTGCAGTTAGGTCTGTAAAACATGGGGATGTGTATCTCTGTTTGCTGTCTCATGATCAAGTAATTTCTAGGTGCTTTGTGAGTCCTCTTACTGCGAACTCCTGACTCAGAACAAAGATAGAATTACCAACATTTAAAACTCAACTAGAAGGAAGGAAAAACTAGTTCTGGGATTAATTTTATATCCAGTGGTGACCTCTGTCACCATTTATCCTACAAGAGATAAATTCCCTGATTTTGCAGCTCCTTAAAAGCTCTTTCTAATTGAATAAAGCAGATTTACATTATACCAGCTCATTTTTTAAAAGCAGGAAGTAGAGATTCACTTAAATCAGTGAAAAATGTGGGCTTGCAGGGGAATGGAATTGAGAAGGTTGCCTTTATGTAAGAAATCAGAGAGAATGAAGTTTCATAATTATTCAAATATGTCATTTTAAATATTTTAGTTGTTGTAGATAAAAAATCTGCAAACGCATCATAAAAGCTTACAAGTGAAATAAAACATGTCAAAAACATTTCGACTGACTAAAGCCATGTTTTTCATGTTTTCACCTTTCAAAATACAAGCAGCTTATTCTGCCTCAGGATAGGAAGATTTTCTAAATCTCAGACATTCTCGTGAAGGGGAAATGTGCATCTCTGAGGGCATTACATTCCTAGATCTTCTAGAGATGGAGACAACTGCATTGCCAGTGCACTCTCCTTCCACTTCTCCACCATGCTCAGCGCACACTGGCCCAGACAAAGCACATGCAATGAGGCAAGTTATTGCCAGTGAGTGGCAACACAGGTTAACACTGCCTTAGGTGCCTCCTCAGTGGATGTGGTTCATTTACCAGACAGCCAAGGCCAAGCTCCAGGGCTGTGTTTGCTGTTAGGGAAGAGCAGAGTGAAAAGGATAGCTACTTGCCATCTGCATAGGCCAGATCTGCCCCACCTGTCCACCCCACCCAGCCCTCCCTCGCTGGGGCAGACTCTCAGATACCTCAGTTATGTGCTATACACTAGAGCTGCTGAATCTGAAACCACGTGCATCCAAAAACTTGCCTTTGTGACAGAAATCATCAATCTGCTGGACACTGTGGATTGAGGTCATTTTAAATGGAGAAGGAACCTGACTCACTCTAGCTCAAAGGCAGAGCTGCTGCTTACAGTGACTAAATTCAGCTTTATAATCATGTTACTGGAGTACTTGGTCCTTTGCTCTTTACGACAGATCCTGTTGGTGCAGAGATCTGCCAGATGCTGGTCAGCCCTGTTCATGCAGAACAGATGTCTGGCCATGCCAGTGAAAGCTGTGGCTGCTTTGCAAAGCTGTGGCAGATGCATTGGGTGGTTGCCTGAGGCAGTTGGTGTTGAAGCCAGTAAAGGGCAGCAGGTCTGCCCAAATGGCAGGTTGGCCAAACATTGCTTAGAAAGCACAGCAAGCAGCTCCTCTTTCTTCTCCATCACAGGCTGGATGCATAGCCTGGAGAGAGACAAGTCTACATTAGCACCTTAATGTAGATCAAGTCACAAAGGGCTTTCTTAGGCAAGAGTCACTGAAGGCAACAGGGTCCCCCGCTGCTTAAAGGCTAAGGAAAGAGCTTTATGACCCCTGGCTTGGACTGGCTAGTGAAAGCAGGCTGTGTATGTGGTACCTTTTGCTCTCCTGTATTTTTGGCAAGTAGCAGGGACTCAAGTCAATGATCCTTTTGCTTCCAGCATGCAGCTGGAGAGTGTCCTCTGTAAGACTACAAGTCCCAGAGTTACAAACTCACCAAGGGAGTTTTACTTTAAAAGTGTACAAGAGTCCAAAAATATCCCCCCCTCCAGATCATTAGAAGAGCTTTCAGTTCTTTTAACATCTTAAGAAAGAGTGCAAAGGAGAAAAGTTGCATACATTTTCTCAGAGAGTACCTTTACTGGTAAACTTGAGGAGATAAGAGATCTTGGCAAAAGTTTAAGGGGTGACATGCAACGAAAACAAAGCATTCCACAATGCATTGACTTAGCACATGCTAACCCCTACAACTTAGCAAAATCCAGCCCATTCAGTCCCATGCTACCCAAAATAAGAAAGGGGATTAAGATAAGAAGAAAGAGTGAAGAGAGAAAAAGAAAAAATTCTATGGCTACCACCAGAGAGCCCTCCGTAAACCCCATTCTCCAGCAGTCTGGAAGGGGCTGCCATGTGTGACAGGACATCACCTCCCCTCCATGAGATTCCTCCTGTGCCTCCCTACCCTCCACCACATACTTGGGTTGGTCCAACCCAATAATTAATATGTGTCTCACATCCTCCAAGTCACTTCAGAACCATGATGAGGGCTATCACTATCAGCTGGCAGATGTGCTCTCTGTTCTTCAATATGTGGAAGGCCATGGTCTTTTTCCTTTCCATCAGCTGTGGAAGTCTCCATGTTCATTCTAGCCCTGAAGGGTAAGGTAATCAGCCCCACATTTCCCCACTGTTAACAAAATACAATTGCACTACCTTTCAGCAGCAATCCAGCAGCCCAGCTGTTATTGACTGCAGAAAATACTAGGTAGGAGTCCCTGGAGACACAGCTCTGCAGGACAAAGGAAACCATGCTGCTATAACCCACCCTACTATTGCTAGGAGAACCATTCAACTAAGCAACTCGGGAAGGTGCAGCCCTTGCACAGGGAAATGGGTGATCTGCAAATTTGATCAGGCCTCAGAAACCAGATCATTGCTGAGTCCATCCCTGCTGGCTGCAAAGTAGGCTATTTCTACCATAGGATCTGAACTTGCACTGTTAAGAACTGATTTATGAGGAATCTTCCAGACTGGCAAACATACAAGTCTTAACATTTAAAACGTCTGGGAGGCCATCACATAGCCGTCTCTTGGAACACTCTCATGGCCCTTCAGGCAAAGAGCAGTCAACCTGAGCTGACTTATTGTCAGCTTGCTAGTCATAAAGAAAAGAAAGGGCCAGAGATAAAAAGGCCAACAACGATGTAATGCATGTCACCACCTTCAGTTATACTGCACTGAATCTGGCACCACCATTTCTCTCCTTTTTACTGGAAAATTGGAATGACAGCACTTTGCAATCAAATCTCATGAGAGTTTACACAAGAGCAATCAGATGGGAGGGTGGTTTGAAAGGTCACAGATGGGAAAACACAGGGCAGTGACTCCTATTTGAGATGGGTCATCCTGAGGACCTCAGCATTTTCCACTGCGCAACCATGCACACAGAACAGCTGTCCCTCATCAGGTGGGAGCATTGTGTGTCACATTAAAACTGATGTAAGAGTGGTATTGTGTTGGAAGAAGACAGCAAAGGACTATTCAGACATTAAAGGAGCAGAAAGGATCATAATTAACATGTCTGTCTAGTTATTCAACTGAACAGATTCTGCTAGAGCCGACAGGAATTGCACTCTTGATGTAAGGAAAGTGGTGATCCTCAAATCAACCACAAGCATAAATCCATCTAGAGTTTATAGAGAGAGGTGTAATAGGCATCCTGTGACCAATCTAAGCTTCTTTGGCTGGACCTAGACAAGAAGAAAACCAAAGATCTGCCTTGGAAGCAATCCAAGTGTGGGTAGCCACCATGTTGCTTGTCTGAGCCAGTGCAGCTTGGAGCAAACAAGCATTTTCATGCCATGAGCACTCATGAAATTTTAGCCCAGAAATATTTCAGTGATTTCTTTCAACTTTTTAAAGCAACACTTCAAGAGAATGGAAAAATGAAACCAGTTGCTCTACATTTTTTGTACTGCTTGAGAGCATCAAACCCAGAGCTTTCTAGTGTTGCTCTTCTCTCTGCACAGTGTTTGTCAAAAAGGTACAAAGCCATAGTCCTCAACCTCATGCAAGATGATTCCTCTTTCAGACTCCATTCACCCACTGGCTATGCCTCATACTGCAGAAATTTTTCCTCACCATTTTCCCTTTCAATGTCCCTGACACATCCATATAGAAAACATTCTGTCACACTTTGAACACCCCCTGAGTCAAGTTTTTCTCTTTCAGCTGCCTGCCAGACCCAGCAGAGCAAGGTTGCCCATTTGCAGAACTTGGCACTCTAGTTGGTTGACCTTTCACACGTTGTACAGGATTGTCTATTTCTTATCACCATAACCCATTTTAAGTAATCTTCTAGATATTCAGTTCATTTTTCTGCTTGCCTAAGGAAATATAAAAATTTACACCTATTGTAAAAGCATGAATAAAAGCTGATTGCAGGAAGTAAAGACAATAATGTGCCCATAATACTAACTAGCTCACTTGCACTGCATTTCTCTTTAAAGGAAGATTTGTCTGATTATCAACAGGGTGTTGATTTAGATTGCTGCTAAAATTACCACTGTAAAAGTAAACCCACTTTTATTGCATTAGTACAGAGAACAGTTATGTACTGTTTAAACTTTTATATCTGTTGCTGGGGATGATCAATCTCTTAATTATCAAGCCAAAAGCATTCTGTGGCAGGCAATAACACATTTAGCACACTGGGGATATTTTTGAAGAGGTTAAAATTTACAAAATAAAAATCAACAAAACCTTTTTAAAATAGAAATCAGAAAAGATGATAACAGAATCAGGTAGAGAATTTATGCCAGTCTTAGATCAGGCTTTTTGAGAAAGCAAAGTGAGGGCAATGCTCAAGGACTTAACAGATTCGCATTAACTTTCTGATTCTGAACAGACTTATGATGTGACTGCAGCTATCTTTTGGGTTTGGGGAATGTTTTTTGCATTGATATTGTGCAATTTTTCCAAATATAAGAGTGAGAAGAAGAACTACACCCCTTACTAAGAGCCAGTCACCTTCAGTGGTAGGTATATGCATTTTGGTTATTCTTTACACAGTTCTTTGGTGACCTGATGCTCAAGATGCAGAGCACATGTTTTCTTTGGCAGCGATGTTTCTCTCCTCACACTTGTGCATGTCTAATCCCAATTCTGTAATGGTTAATCACTAACAGCAAATAAATAGCTCATAGGTAGGTGTGCAGGAGCAAAACATGAGCAAGATAGTTGCTGGGATCTCCCAGTGTCCAGTTGCCATCAGTTTCTGCTAAGTGGAGAACATTAACACTGGAAATGCCTTTAAAGATACTAGTTTGCCTTTAGCATGCTCAGTATTGATTCACTTCTCACTCAGTGTTCAAATTACGGAACAAGGAGAGCAAGCTCCACGCTGGAGATTGTGAATGCTGAGACCTTGGGACACTTTTTCTCTCATTCAGCTGAGTATGGCTGCACTATGGGCTTTTCAGCCCCACACAGCTTACAATCAGCTCAGATACAGCTCCTCTATAGGTCTGTACTCTGTGGTTGGGGGGGGTGTTGGCAAATGGGCTGCAGGGAAACATGAAAAATACCACTTGGTATTCTGTGAATCATTAGCAGAAAACACATTATAAATGAAAAGCACATTTAGCTGAAGATCATTTCATCAGTGAGAAAGTCACTTGAATGGACTGGTGGGGAGAGCTTTGGAGAACACTCAGGATCCAGTTCTTTTCCGTACAGCTTCAGTTTGAGATTTGCATAGACTTGTTTTCCAGTTGGTTGATGTTGCCATGTGGGAGCATTGGTTTGACTGACTGATAACCCTGATAGTGCAGATTGGGTAGAAAGACTGAGTGCTTGAAATGGGCATCACATTGACTGCCCTTCAGTCTGCAGTTACAGACCAATTAGATCACCTCTGAGAGAAATTCATTGGCTATAACATTCCTAAAAAAGTGAGATCATGCAGATTTACTGGCTGATCAGAGAGACTCCCTCACCAAATTAACAACCACTAGCTGATAGACTACATGAAAGAGAGAAAATCCTGTAATTCAACCTATTTCAGTGCATGAGAGATGGCACACAAGAGGAAAATCAGGTTGTTAAGGTACCAAGTCAGGACCTTGGTTTCAGTTCTCAGCCGTGCCTCATCTTCCTGTCATGATCTTGAGCAAATGACTTGACTTCCCATAACTTCAGTGCCTCAGTTTTGGAATAGTGAAGATTCTGCTGCCTTGATTACTTGGCTTTTAAACAACTTAAGTGAGCATCTTTTTGTAGGGGTTTGTCCAGCACCTAACACATGCTCTCCCTGGCTGTTTTGAAGGGGGAAGCTCCATCCTTCATGTACCATTGTAAAAACCACTAACTAATAATCACCGCATTTGTATAGTTCAAGAGGGGTGTTCTCATTTCCAGGCCACAGAAATGAGCAGAACAGACTGAATTTCTCATGCCTACATCAAAGGGCTTCAGATGGGACATGGGATGCCTAGAGGTTAAAGGTTTTCAGCAATCCTTCGAAGGCACTGGTGTTGCCTGTGGAGTCTTCAGCCCAAACAAAAGAGCAAAGACCTTCCGAGTCTTTGGGGACTTAGAGCAAAAGAAATCTTTCTTTGAATTGAGGAAATCTTTAGAGAAGGGACTTCAGACCTATAGTCATAAAGGAAATAAAAAGCATCTACACTGACAGCTCCAGTTAGGAGCAAAGAGATAGAAAGGACTTTGAAAAACAACCAGCCTTTCATCTTCAATTGCAAGCTGAACATCTCTGCACCAGCTGCTCTGTAAACAGTATAGCAAGAGAAAGAAAATCATTGGCACCAAATGCATTAAACATGGCAGTGTCTTCAAGTGACATATTTTATAAACTTCCTCCTTAAAAGTTATGCCATTTCTTAAATCTAAAGGATTACTTGCTGTGTAGCAAAAGAGTGATTGTTCCAGGCAGCTGGGCAGCTTCATTACCCTTGTTTCTTGTTGAGTTTCCTAAAATGCAGGTAGGCAGTTTGAGTAAGATGAGACGTCAGGTGACTTGGGTTCACCTCCTGTCTCTGCTTTACAATTTCTGAGGGACCTTCAGCAAAACATTTCATCTGTGGGACAAGTTTTCATCTGGAAAAGAAAAGGAATTGTTTTTTGTTTTAAAGCAGTCAGCTTTCTATAACTCATTTGCAAGCTTTTATTGACTGTGGATCCATAAGAATCTTTTCAAGAGGCAAGTAGACACTGCTTGGAAAATTAATATTTGATAACAGAGTGGCTTTTCTCAGTTCTGGACAACATAGAAATAGCCCAGGAGCACACAAAAACTTGCATATCACAGGTTTAACTTATTCCAAAGTGTAAGCTCCTAAATATCAAATAACAGAAACTTCAGCCTAGATTTTGCATTGTTTAATTTAATTCAGTTATCTCATGTGAAATATAAACCACTATAAGCAAGGGATTAAAAGAAAGCACTTGGAATCACCACAGAGTATTTTGGGTGCTGAAACAGTTAAACACACAGCATCTATGTAGATGTATGGGGAGAGACTGCATCCTCTGAGTGGCTTGGTTCTTGTGATGTATTAACACTGAAATGACATTTTCTCTAATTTCCAATTTTGTTTCTATTACAAAAACTATGTTAGAAATATAGAAGAAGCACAATTAAAGAACATGCAATCATCACTTGTAATGCCTGTGGTAAGGCATGACAACACCCCCACCTTTCGACTTTCTCTTCATACAGAAATCTGTTGGGATTCCGGCCACTCCAGCTTCCTAAACCTTATTTTGCTAACAAAAGAATGCCAGACATTTCCAGAGTGCACCGAGGCTTAACAATAACATGATATACTTAATATACATGTACTGCTTAAAAACCACTACAGGCTCCTTAAGTAGCTGCCTGGATTTCAGGGAAACAGCTGAAGGTTGTTCCTGCAGCCAGGTTCTTAAGGTTCATTCTCCTGATGGTAACTCAGAGTCATAATCAACAGTGACCAAATCCCACTGAACACCTGACACCCATAGCCTCTGAGCCCTAAAAAGCCCCATTGCTCACCTGCCACATGACCGTCCTGTGAAAGGCACATGATATTGCTTAGTGGGGAGTGTTTGGGACTCACATCTGTCCCTCACTCTTTGTCAAGATGCTGTCCAAAGATTTTCTCCATTTCTGGCTAATTGTCTGTTGCTAGGCCAGATGCTTTCCTCTCCATCAAGCACGGATTGGTGGTTTCTCAGAACTTGCTTGAGAAGAGCACAGCTGTCTTAGTGTGCTAAAATAGGCACTTTAATTTGTTCTCCCCACTTTGACCAGTGAAATAACACATGGGCTTCTGCTCTCTTCTTTAATTTGTGCAAAGCAGCCCCAGGGTTTCAGAAGATGGCATTTGGTGATTGCACTTGTAAGAACTCTGAAGATTTGTCCAGCTGGTACCTGCTAACCATTCCAGTGTGGAGAAGAGCAACACTACATCCCACATGCTCTCAAGTCTGCACCTCATGTCCTAGAGCAGGTAGCACTAGTGGCTCAACGCTACGTACTGCACTGTAGAGCAATTTTGCTGGCAAAATCCTTTAGCAGCTTAGTTGCTATTCAGTACCTGGAAGGCAGGGGCAAGGTTTGCTCCCACTCAGCATTAAAAATCTTATCTTCTTCCCTCACAGTTGACTCACAAAGCAAGTATAGCCTGTAGAAAGCAAGTGTTTTACAAACCTTGCTATGGTGGGTGCTTATGACTTGTCTTGAAGAACCCTTTAGCCAGAGGCATGATGACTTAAAATGGGGACCACAGACTGGCTGGTACAGAGCTAAGCTTAAAAAGCCCTTGGTACTATTGGGAGCTTGTGGGATCTGCCTTCCTGGTTTAAGGGAACAGCATTAAGAGGTGTGATCATGTGAACAGAAACAGCCACTTGTTTAATGGCAAAGGCAAATATCTTTCTGCCTTAGGCTCAGAAACAACCTCCTTTCACTCTCTGGGAACAGCAGTCCCTCAGGTAGCAACAGCCATAATGACACAAACATCCTTCTTCACCTCTTTCCTCCCCTTAGTATTATTATTCCAATATAAAAAGGGGAAAATGAGGCACATATCAAGGTGCCAACTTGTCTATGGCTGTTCAGGGCACTGGAGACAGTCAGGAGGCTACATGAACTGCAGGACTGTGGGCAGCATGTTTGCCTACAGCTGCCTCAGGAAGCCAAGCTCTGGAACTGAGAGGATGCCTTTTGGGTGTCTACATGAGGTCTGAAGAAGACCAGGGCGACCAGACTCTTGATCTGCAGCAGGGTTAAGGACCTCTTAAGAGCCTGCCTTTTCCAGAGACAGCAAAAGCATGTTTGATCCCCATTGCCTTGGAAGCCTCTTACCCCATCCAGGCAGAAGAGGGGGATGTCTCTTCTCTGCTCCCTCAGCCCAGCCTGCTTCTCACTGCAGCACAACTGACCCCAATTCAAGCTGCTGACACTTATGCTCAGGGTGTTTCAGAGCTTCATTATTTGTGAATGCCTTTTTGTGTAGCGCCATTGGCACTAGCACAGCCTGTTCCCAGCCTGTTCCAGCAGCTCCCCAATGACTGAGGTGACAGATTCAAAACAAGGCATGGGCTCTGAGCAAGTCCTCAATGGGGTCAGTCAGAGACAGCAGACATCCTGGTGGATCTTCCTTTCTGTTTCAGCTTCCCCTCCCTGTACACCTCCATGCACACAGCCTTCATTTGCTGCTCTTCAAGAGCTCAATGCAGAGCTGCTTGGTTAAAAATACATATATACATTTTTAAATCCTCAGCAGCAGGCTGAGTATTGACAAACTGCACAGCACTGGGAGAAAAGCAGCAGAAATGGCTGAGAGGCTTCTGGGATTGATTTGTGAGGATCAGATTAAAGCAGACTAAACATCTGTATCCTGACTAAGTAGTGGGCCTGCCAGGCTCAGGGCAGGGAACTGGCCGCATGCATCAGGGAGATAAATGCTCTGAGGAATGATCTAGAATATCTGCAGTTACCATGAGAACACTATATTTAAAAAAGGGAGGCTTCTCCTATGGGGTTGCTGCATAAACTAGCAGACGAGGACCAGTTCCTGAAATGCTCATTGTCCTCTCCACATCCAGCCTGTAGATTCTGCCAGGCTCAAGTTAGGGAAGAGGCCAAGATATGTCCTCTATCAACTCCTCAACATGGAGTTTGTAGTTCAGGTGCTGCTGTTCAAGAGGAAGTTAATGACACAAAGATTGCCAAGTGAAAAATCAGAGCAGAGCACAGTTTCCTTAAAGCTGAAAACCTGCAAAAGCATGCCAGGTGAGTGGCAATGCTTTGGAAGAACACTTGATCTCTGTGTACAAGCAATGTCATCTGTTCAAAGGAAAACAGCTGTGACCTGTGTGACAAACCTTAGTGAGCATCTCAATCTCTACAACATGGACAATGTATGATATTTTTCTTAAAGATATTTCACATTTGAAATTATATCAAAGCTATTTGGAGAATTCCCCCTTAGTAAGGATGGCTGGCAATTATGAGCCATTTTGCACAGTATCTGCTTTCTGTGGGGTATCATCCAGGGCAGTGGCTCCAGCAAGCAGAGTCTGCATTTTAACAGGACTGTTCTGCTCCTGCACACAGACACGTACATAATCCAGCTCTGCTGCCTTTCTGTCAAACCCTCGCTGTATCTGCAGGCACAGCATTGCTCCCAGACTTCGATTTACAAATCACACCTTCTTCACTGCCAGAAGGGGAATTACTTTTTTCCAACAACAATAAACACCATTTATTGAATACTGAATACAGTTATCAATGTTGGCTAGCCTTGGCTGCTCAGGAATAAAGACAAGGAGCTTTCACACATCCAAGTAGGAGGTCCAGTCCTGACTATGCTGCTAAGAGAGGACAAAGCTAAAAAGCATCCTCAGAAATACCCACAGTCAGCTGAGCTTGTTCTTGCTAAAGCTAAATTTCCCTATTTATGATGTTCAACATGAATGTCTTATTTTTCTATACAGTGCTACATTTGAATTTCTCTATTACAATTGTACAAGTAGCTTTCTGTGTCAGTCAATAGAAAACTATTAAAAAATAACTGCTTCAAAATCAGGCAAAAATAATACAGGCCAAAGCCCAAGAAAACAGCCTACATCATTGCTACAATAACAATCAGACTCATATTGAAAAAGACCCTATGTTTTTAATTTTCCCCTGAGAGTGTTAACAAATCTATGCAGTTGTCCTAATGGCAAGGATCTGGAGGGCAATGCAACTAAGCAGGCACTTACTAAATCTGCTGTCATGGGATGTGGGTGATGGGATGCAGATGTACCCAAAAGCAGTCCACAGTTTAACATTTGAAAGAAACATAAATCAAGGAATAAACTGATGCCTTCATCATACTCAAATAACTGAGGAAGAAGAGCATTTAAATGGTACTGGGGAGGCTGCAAAGTTTAGCTTTGAATATCGACAACAAAGCCTGTCTCATCCCCTCCCAATACAGGCAGCCTCTCTAACAGATGCTCACCCCAGTAAGCACTGAGGTGACAGACTGGTGTAAAGAGACACGAACCTGGGGACATCTGAATTTCCAGGACTGTCCCCCTCTTTTGCCGCCACATGTTTCTGCGCAGAGAAATCACGTCACTGATACAATGAGTGATGAAAAGCAACTCAGTGAGCATCACTCCAGACAAAACACAGGAATGAGAGATGTTTTTTTCCTGATCCCAGATGGGTCCTTCATGACCTTCAAAATCAAACCAGACCAGGGTAAAGGAACTGAGCCCCTTGACTAGTGCAGGATGGACAAATGGATTCCTGTTGCCAATGCTGATACCTCTTCTCATGTAGCTTGTGCAAAGTTGTGAGAAACCTCTTGTTTTCCTTTCCTCAATTTCCTTTGTTTACCTTTGCTCTCCTCTGCCTATGGCTATTACAGAGGATTAAACTACTTCTCAGTTTAATTGCTTTCAACTCATTTCTTTTCCCACTCTAATTTTCCCAGCTGCACAATCAGAAGTGAGAAAGGGAACACCACAAGGAACTGGGTTAGTCACGGCCACATTACTGCTGAGCTGTCACTCCCCATAGGATGACTTTTCAGTGCATTAGATGTATTTCTGAATTAAAGCTGGAGTTTTAAGACCAAAGACTTCTACACATTCCATTTTATTGATGAAAAAAACACAGACCATATGTCAAGAGAAAGAAATGGGGTTTTGTTTCCTCCAAACGTGAACTTCCTTATCACTCCAGTTGCCTTTTTGTTTTGTTTTTCGCTTTCTTTCCCACTGAACTTGTCTGCCCTGCACCTGCAGTGGACTGAGCAGACCCATCCTGCAGTCAGTCTTGGTGAGTCACTCAGCTCAAAAGGTAAAGAGTTAGGTCCACATTAGAGGTCAGGAATAAGTAAATACTGCTCTGAAGGGCTTTGTATTTGGACACAGGTAAGTATTTGTCTCACCAGAAAGCTGCTTTAATTCATTGGTTTCAGCTAAATAAACTAAAGGGCACAAGCAAGCCACGGACATGCTGAAGTGTGGGAAATCTCCAGCATGTACCAAAGTGTCCAGTGCGCAAAATCATGGTAACTCATTCAAGTGATTAGACATTGTCAGCTGAAAATAACTGTATCTTTACACTTTATTATTTAGAGGTCTCGATTGCCCTGTCTTGGAAGACAACCCATTTAATCTAGCCACTTCTCATGGGTAAAGCTAAATGCCTAGGTTCTGGACAAAGATGACATCCTTCACAACAAGGGAAGAGAAGTGTTTCATACCCTCCTGCATAAAACACCACATAGGGCAGAGACACAAATACCTTTCTCCAACATGCAAGTTACAGGCTAGTGTTGTTTAACCCATGAAATAAGATGATAAAGTCATCCCCAGCCAAATCAGATCTCCTCAATGCAGAAGGCAGGGCCCAATCAAGAGGGAGCTAAAGACACCACTGTGCATTGGAGGCTCCTTCTTGCCCCTCTCTCTTGAGGCTGAACACCTCAGTTTCCAGGAGGGGCTAAGCAGCAGGTATGGCATCAGCATCTTGCAACAGTGACCTCTGCAAAGGTGAAAAATCAGCCATATCACACCCACTCTACAGGGTGTGCAGAGGATACTGAACATGACCAGCCCTCAGAGGGCCAGTGAACACTTTCTAATGTCCGACCACAGAACACTGATCAGCAGGAGATGTAATGTTGGATTAGTGTTAACAGTAAAACTCTCCAGGAAGAATGACCAGTCATAGAGTGATACCAAACAGGTATCACAAGGATAATTCCAGCCCGTGGGCCCTTATAGATGTACCTACTAAAGTTTTGTTCTGGAAATCAGGCCCTTGGGAGACTGATTTCTGTCCCTCCCAGGGATTTAATACAAAGCTACACAGTTTTATAAGGAAAGGACTTGGAGTTCATTGCAGGAGCAAGCCTGAATCTGCAATGGGATTTGAGGTTCCAGCAACTGTAAATCAGACTTTTCTTAACACCATGCATCCTGCATTTGAAGCACTACAGACATCAGAAGGAACGTGGGCTGCTATGATCTCAAGTGGGGGGTCATTAAAACATTAAAGCAAATGAAGAAGTATTTCTGACTGTGTTTTTCCCAGGCATAGAAAAATCGATGTACTCTCTGTCCAAGAAAGGTAGGACAATGCTACCTTTTCTGGATTGCAGGAATGGATTTACCAGCTTTGTCTCTGCAACCAAACTCAATGTCTGAGATCATCCAGCCTCGTCCAGACTTGAGCAGAATGAGATCTCCACTGTCCCACAAGAGCAGTTCGATCAGGCTCTTCCCAGGTGACAAACTGGTTTAATTTTAGAGGTCAACATGTGAGCTCAGGGCAGCAAACACTGCACAAAGCAGCTTTCACTAACAATCTCCTGTGGCAGAGGAAACTTATTTCCTTTACCTGAACACAGAGGATAAACCTCGACTAAGGCCAGCAGATTTGATAGTCCTTAATGCATGTGAAGGGCTGGACCGAGAAGTTAGGAACAGCCAGTCATGAGTCTGGATCTTTTCCTAGCAATGCCAGACACCAGCTGCTACTCCTCAAAGCTCTGGGGTTTTTTCCTGTCCCTGGTGGAGCAATGGGATAGGATTGGGTAAGTAGCAAGGACCAGGCACTAGAGGATTCTGCTGAGCCTCAACAGTTGTTTCTATACACAGACATATCACAAGCTTCTGCACCTCAAAACTCCCTTGTCAGTCACACCAAACCTCCAGGGAGAAGAGGCAACCAGGCTGTGAATTACTGTCCATTTTTCCCTCTCCCCGTGGGTGCCTACATGCCTGAAGGAACAAGGGAGGGACACACTTAACCTTCCAAAAACTAGGCAGCAAAATTGTGATCTTTCCAATGTAGATGAGTCACTTCCAACTGGGTTATTAAGTTATTACATTGTATTATTATATTAACGTCATTGCCATTTTCAGGAGAAGATAAACCTAATTTTAATCTGCTCTTAATTGAAAGCTTATCAAGAGACTGTCTCCATCCCTACACAGTCAGACGGCTTTTTTGTCTTCTCCTTCCCTTCCCCCTCTCCATAAACTACACTCTACACTGATGAAAAGAAACATCTCTATTCATTAGAGGAAAATCAGCTTGGAGTCGATCAGGCCCGTTAACCTACAGCCTGGGCTGTTATCGCAGAGCAGACTTTTCCTAAACCAAAAAGCTGTTTGGGGGTGTGGTTTGGCAGCCTGTGGCAGGGGGTTTGCTGGTGGCTCTTTTCTATGTTGGGGTACTTGACAGTTTCCATTAGAGGACATGAGAATATTAAAGATATTTGAGCTGCTCTGGAAGAAAGTTAAGTATATAATGCAAGTTGACTGTGCAGATTTTAATTACAGATTCCCCCAAAAATCCATAGAAACTCTGATTAAACTCCTAATTACTTTTAAAGAAGTGAATAAGCAGTCAATAAGATGAACAGCAGTCTCTCTCATTTCTTCTTCTTGCAAGCAAGCTCTACATTGATAGCACACTGTAGATGTATTATCACAAGCAAGTTAACAGAAGAGCAAGAGGGAAGCATTTCTCTAAAGATTCCTTCGAAAGAACTTTTTCTGACATCTTCAATACTAAGGCTGGCCCTGAAATCAATCAGGTCATGGTGATTTACGCCACCAAAGGATGTGCCCGTTGCCTCCAGTTGTGACTTCTTTTTGCAGGATTGCATTGTCTTTTCCAGCAGAGTTCTGCCTTCCTACACAAACAGTGCTGGCTGTGGAGGGCTTTCATGCCTTGTCTAGTGCAGGGAGGTGATGCTCACAGGGAGGCAGGTCTTGTCTCAGGGGGCTTGAGCCAGACCTCCCTCTTGTGTTTTGCTAACAGCCTTTCCAAGTATGCCACAAAACCACACTGAGCTACTTTATTTATCCCATCTCTGTCAGACCATGGAGATGGCAGCATGTATCCTCTGAGAGCCAAGGTCTCAGGTCACAATTATTCTACAAATAATACCTCCACAGCTGAAGATGTGAGTGCCTCTGTGGTAAGCAGAGCACCAGGCCCTGGCACGGAAAGGTGTTCCTATTCCAAGGGGAGCTCTTACTAGGTGGGGAGAAAGTTCTTAGTCACAGATCTATGAGCCGTATTTCAGCCCCTCCACCCAGGCCCAGCCCTGCAATGTGAATGCACTCAATATCCACATATATGCTGAAAAATAAAAACTATTTCCCAGAAAGACATTTTAGTGCCTCTTCAGAACTTGCTCAAACATGCTGAATTTGCAAAGAAAGTTCTTTTTCTGAGCTTATCTGAGACCACCAGTAAACTACAACTCATGCTCCTCACACCCATGAGCACCATCACCCTTCTCTTCCATGACAGTCTCTGACTCTCACTTAGCCAGAGCTTTGCTACATCTGTGCTAGAGCACTGCAATCCCCACTCACTCTCTCTAGGTACAACGATGCTAAGAACAGTAAAAAAAGATTACTTCCCTTAAAGTAATTCAAAGTCTGAAGGTGGGACTCACTCTGAACTGGTGTTCAGCAGTAAGACATGCTGTGCAAGCAGTGACTGTTCCCAAGGCACAGACATGCTTCTTCTTCCTGTCTTCTCTCCAAGTCATTATTGTTTGTTTTGTTGTCTGCAATGCTCGTAACTTTAACCCTGCAAATAGCTTTCGTTCTCCCATCTCAGGAAGGAGAATGGGAGTGCTTCTGGGATAGGCATCTGTGCCTGTGTTTGAAGGCTTTCATTCTCCATCTGTAAGTATTACTGTGCTTTACCCCTCACAAAATTTTTTTACATCTTCCCCCCAGAGAAGACTCATAGTTACCAAACTCCCTCTCTTATACCACTGCCAGCCATTTTCTAACACACAGGTCTGTGAAGCAAACCCTCAGCTGCTGAGGGGCACTATCCACCCATCTTCCCAACCCCGCTCATAGTGCCAATGCATTTTATATTCCATGATGTGGCTGGAATTATCCTCACTGTGTCTGACTGCCCAGGCCCCAAAACTTTATCTTTCATAAACCTTTCAGACTAGACCCCAGATATGGAAAGACCATAATAAGCAGAGGATGTAGATCTCTCTGGTAGAATTGTTGGTTCAATTGTTGGTTGAAGCTTTATTATGCACTGGGTACACCACCTGAGTGAGCAGAGCTAAGTGATGGCTGGGAGCTCTAAAGGCTTTTGCCATAGAAATAATTTTGGCAGAGGAAAGATGGCTAAAATAATAAGGCTATAGGGCATGGACATTCAAAGCCCAATTTGTTGGTTTGTTGTTTTTAAAAAAAAAAAAAGCTGCATTGGGTTCTTCAAGAGGAAGAAAAAAATATCAAAAGGATACTTCTGTCAGAAAGAGATTTTGGGGTGCTTTGGAGAGTTCAGTTAATTCCTAAGCTTTGAGCCAAGTGGATGGAAGGAGGAAGAAAGAAGCTTGGAAAGGGAAAAAGGGAAGGAGTTTGCTATGCAACCAAAGCTGGGTAATAAGGCATATGTGGCTTCCAGTGACAGTGTGAGAATTTACAGGATAATAAAGATATATATGGCCATTTGGAACAAGCTACTTCTAACATAAAATGACTCTGTATATTGATTGCCCAAGGAATTTGTACAGAACACTATTTCCAGACATATAACTGAGCATATTATTTACTCACTATAAAAGCCAGATAAATGGCCAGGCTCCAGGAGGGTGTGAGGCAATGGTAGTTGTTCATTGACAGATGAATGGAAGGAGGTTTGAGTGTGACAGAGAACATCAGGACACCAGGGACTATAACATCAGCTTTCACAAGTCACCACAACGATCAGCTCTATCTGCTTGTTCTTCAAAAAGGTGAGGCTGCTTCAAGGCCCTCTTGAGAAGGCAGGACCCCAGCATATAGAAGAAATATGATTTCTCCTCTGGAGCAGCACTTAGAAATGAGGAGTCTGAGGACACCAAGTCCAGAATGAAGGGTCTGAAGCAGAGCAGGCTCTCACACAGCAGCATACAAGCAATCACTTGAGACCCCCAACCATGGATCTACAGCTAGATTCCACATCAGTCACTTAAGGTGAGGGAGAGACAACTGCCATAGTTTAGCCTCTGCCTTGCTTCCCACAAGCCCAAGGCCAGCCTAGCCTGAAGCAGGTCCCCTGCAGTATTTCCAGCTGGATGGAAGTGCTGAATGGCATTCTGTGAAGTTCAGAGGGCTGACACTTCCAGATCCCTGTTCTTCATCCCAAGAGACCCCAGGCATACTGGTGTTCAAAGGAAAATGGTGTTGCAGTGCTTGTCTCACAAGCAGACTTCAAAAGCATTTCCTAAGGAATAGGATGGACACATCAGCTGGGAATTTCCTTCCAAAGCAAACAAGACATGAAGGAATAGAGTCTGAAAATGAGGAGAGAAACACAGAAATATCCTATGACCTCCCAGAAGCTAAGCAAGAAGTAGGACCATCCCAGAGATGGGGAATTCTGCAAAGCTTAGCAGCTCTAGTGCAATTGTATTTAGCTTATTGATAGTTTTCCCTCAACTCCTTAAATAGGTGAATATACACAATCTTGAGCATTCTCCTCCCCATCTCTTTGCTTTTCACACTCCATCACAAAGTTATGTGTAGGCAATACCGAGTCCAAACAGATCTCCTAGGCAGGGTCTACATCATTTCCATATTATTAAGGTCCAGACTCTTGTACAGAGACTCAAAGGATTGCCCAGACAGGTGATGGGGTCTTGGCTCATGACTACAGCTCATCAGCAAGTTGCTGCAACAATGAAAATAAATTCTCATGTGTGTTAGCCTACAAAGGTATTGTAAAACTGGGTTTACATTCTTCAGCACGAAGCCATGCCATAGCAGCAGCCCAGAGGACTGTGAAGGCTGAATATTCTTGTACTCCTGCTGCCACCTAAAGGAAATGTCTCAAAAATGTCCTTAAATATCCTGGAATAAACGTGTTCTGAAATATTATTAAATAATCCAGGCTAGAGTGGGCTTTTAGTTGAAGAAGAATCCGTTTGGGAAGAGGACTGTAACAAGCAGGATATTTCTGTCTCCAGAAATCAGATCCCGTGTCCTGTTTTCAGTACAACCATGATGGCAACTGGATGGGGTCAGGGGACCTTTGCTGTAAGACTGTGAGAACTTCACCTGTGACCACCCTGATGGTCATGGTCTAAGGCTACATATGAGAGAAGGTTTGTATATTACATGAGCCAACCTAAATAGAAAACCAAAACAGTTTTAGGATCATAAAAATATCATTCTCAAATCATTTAGGGCTAAACAAAAATACTATCCATTCTGGTTTAATGGATTCCCCTGGAATAGTTTTCTTAAAGGCACTTGGTTCCTCTCTTTGAATTCTCCCTATTATTTAGGAGAGACACCGGATCCTTTGGTGCTGTTGAAGAGATGGTGAGAAGGTCAGGTCATCTTTAGAAATCTGACACCATGTCCTCTTTGGACCAGATGTTCCTGATGTTGGCTGCCTATGCAATTCACTTGGATTGATCCATCCCTTTTGGATTTGTTTGCTAAAATTGGGTGTGTTCCAATGGTGCTGGTGGTAGCTGGGCAAAGGGGAGATTTCTAAAAGAAAATGTTCCCATATTGTGCATAAAATAGCAATAACTTTGTTCAAGCTTCTATGCTGAATAAATGCCCAACACCAGAAGTTCTGTACAGTCAGCACTAGTGAGCCCAGGGAAATATTAAATTGCCTCGTAAACTGGAAGCCAAGTGGAAGTATTACTTAAATGCTCAAAAAGTATAATTTGCTGCAGCAGATCAACGAATCGCTTTATTAAATAGAGGGAACATTACTACATGAGTTATGAAACTGGCTTTACAACTTTAGCTATGGAGTTCACATTTTAATAACCTTGTGCTTAAGGGGTACAAGAATGTAGCCTCTTTAGTTTCCCCCATGTTAGCACATGAGGTCGTGCATGGAAAAATATGCATTCAGAGTACTTAGGTACAGAAATGTCGTTGACATGTACCAGAGGACAGGAGCACTCTTTATGAATGGGACAGTACCTCGCACTCAGGACGCTGGTGAAACCTCTCCAGTCCAGGATGATTAGGTAGATGCTTCCACATATCTCCATATGAGATGGTGTGTTTTTCAAGAACAGGCAGCAGCGCATAAGCTTCAGTGCACAGCACATTCTGATGTATCATTCCATGACATGAATATCTAGCAAACGTATTACCTTCCCTACGTATTTACTTTTTGGGATGAGTGAACACTGTGTTGTCCTCATTTCACAGTGAGTTAAAACTGAAATGCGTCTACATTAAGCAATTTGCCCCATTGTGATGTGTCATCTGATGATAGCTGCTGCTTCCTGGTGTTATTCAGGAAGCCATTTGACTCCCAACCTGTGAATAATGTCTTGCATGAGCAGTCTTGTCAGGAGATGTGATTTCTACATATGCTTCCCTTCTCCTTGTCTTCCACAGAAACTGTATCTACCCAATTTAGTCTAATAATTTCCCCATTTATCCTCACTAGAGAATTTTAGCTTTTCTTGAAAGTGGAAGAAGCTATCTAGGTCACCAGGCATAGATGGATATGACCTTTTAATTAAATATTCTGAAACTGCTGAGGGATTGGGAATGGAATATGAATTATTTTTGAAAAAAAAATAACAATCCTTTCAAAAAGATCACCCTGTCTTGGTGTATTGGTTTCTCTGTGGCCAGGTTTTGGGAGCAGCAGGGGGCTGAGGGTGAGGCTTCTTTGAGAAGCTGCTGGAAGTTTTCCCCATGTCCAGCAGAGCCAATGCTAGCCAGCTCTAGGCTGGGTCCACTGCTCATCAAGGCCAGGCCAATCAGCAGTTGAAGGAACGCCTCTATGATAACACATTTAAGAAGGAAAGAAAAAAAAAATGAGATGAAGATGGCTGCCAGAGAGGAGCAGAGTGAGAACTTGTGAACAACAATGCAGACACCAAGGTCCGTGGAGAAGGAGGGGGAGGAGATGCTCCAGGCCCCGGAGCTGAGATCCAGCTGCAGCCCATGGGGAAGACCATGGTGAAGCAGCTGTGCCCCTGCAGCCCATGGAGGACCACAGGAGTGCAGAGATCCATCTGCAGCCCGTGGAGGAGCCACACTGGAGCAGGTGGATGCCAGACGGAGGCTGTGGCTCCATGGGAGGCCCATGTTGGAGCGGGTTCCTTGCAGAGA
This sequence comes from Serilophus lunatus, assembly GCA_013399895.1. Taxonomy (NCBI): domain Eukaryota; kingdom Metazoa; phylum Chordata; class Aves; order Passeriformes; family Eurylaimidae; genus Serilophus; species Serilophus lunatus. Next base: position 1,343,201 of record VXBA01000855.1, on the reverse strand, counting down.
ACTGTAGCCTGTGGGGAGAGGAGCCCATGCTGGAGCAGGATTCTCCTGCTAGGACTTGTGGCTTGTGGGGGCGCAGCTGTACCTGAAGGACTGCACCCTGTGGAATGTGACCCATGTGGCAGCAGTGTCTGAAGGGCTGCTGTCCATGGGATGGAGTCTCACTGGAGCAGTTTGTGAGAGGGACTGTCTCCTGTGAAAGAGGGACCCCATGGAATGCAATTGGAAGGACTCTTCTTCTCGAGCAGCGGCTGGAAAAAACAGCTGACTGTAACACCACCACCCCCAGCCCTCACCCATTTCCCTGGGCCATGGGGAGAGAGGATGTTGAATGTAAAGAGGGAGGGGGTGGGGGGAAAAGGTGTCTGTTATTGTCTCTCACTCTTAAGCTCTGATCTTGTTAGTAATAAATTTAACTATTATCCCACTTGGAGTCTGTTTTGCCTGTGACGGTGATTAGCAAGGAATCTTTATGATCCTTATCACAAACTCGTGAAGCCTTTCATTATATTCTCTCTCCTCTGCATACTGTTAGAGGAGAGTGAGAGAGTGGCTGTAGTGACCTCCTGGCATCCAGCTCGGGTTAAACCACTACACTTGGTTTCTCTCCCAGACTGCATCTCAGGTCCGGGATTCCTATGAATCCTTAAAATAGAGACAGCACAGGAATGCTGTTATGCTCTGTTCCAAGGCACTGTTCATCATTGACTCTGCACACACCCAGCAGTTCTTATCACTGATGTCAGAACATGCTGGATATCAGAAGATGGGAACCAACAGGGAAATTGGAATTATGGGATTTTATCTTACCATTTAATTCCTAAAATGCTCAAATTGGAAAGTATTTTTTATCTTCAATACTCAGGGGCATGTACTTTTAGCTAATTAAAATGAGTGGCATTGCCATCCTCAGCTGCTCTCAAGGTGTTATCTACAGAACACAAGAATTCCCAGAATCCTTAAGTATAGAGGCTGTCAGGTAACTCCCATTAAATATTTCTGCAAGTGTGACCACAGATCTGAGACCTCTCACTTACCTTCAGCTAAACAAGTGACACTGTAGACTAACATCCTCATTGAGATGATTCTTCTAGTCACTGGAGGGAGACCAACTCTTCTCACAGGCAATTTACCTGCTCATCTCCAGCCCTTTGCTTGGGAGGAGAGGAAGGCTTTTCAAGCCTACCTTTAGGTAGCTTGCAGGGATGGGAGAGAATTGCTGGCCCACAAAATTCAGAAGGCAGTGTGCCAAAGTCCTGCTGAAACACAGGCTTGGGGAACTACTCAGAACATTCTCATTTCTGGTTTTGTATATTCCACAAAGACAAAGTAAATATACATATTAATAATCAAGAAAAGAAAATCATGCACATAGCCGCCTCTCTGAGGCAGGAGACCATTCTAATCATTCAAAATCTGTCCCTGAAGCCTTGGGGTTTACTTTAATTTTGCTTGCAACTTCTCATGAAACAGTGTCTTTAATACTTTATTTGACACACTGTTCTTACCTACATCTAGTAATTTCTGTAATGGTATCCAGAGAAAATGGCAAGCAGGTTTGTATGGCACACTTTGGTTCTGAAAACAAAAGAAACCAGGAGTTCTCAGGACCATTCTCCTCTCCAAAGCCAAAGTCCTCATTTCTTCCTGTTGTTATGCCAGAATCATAAATACTCCACTTCAATGCCTTTATGTATTACTTGGTTTTGATTTCTTCCACTTTAATGCAAGCTTTTGTGTTTCAAACTAAGCAGAGCACTACTAGGCAAAAGACAAGCTATGCAGATGCTAAAACTTGTAGGGCCTTAAAAACACACCTGTAGTTTTGCACACCAGCAAGATAAAGTCATACTGGCACAGCTTTTTTTTTTAAACTTTTTTTCCCTTGAAAAGACATGTAAATGTTCCTCAAGATCCTTGCTTCCCTGAATAATCTCACAATATTTCAGCTATTTGGCCTTTCTTGGGTCTTCAATGGAAAGCCATCCTGCTGGATCACTTACTGTTGTTATTGCCACAGACAAAAAGGCAAGACGTAAAGTTGAGTGACAGGTCAGGGACATGGAGAGCACTTTATTTTATCTTGGCAATGTGAAGGAAAAAGGATTCTTATGTTCACTTTGTTAACCTGTTTCCTGTAGAGATATTCCCTTTCTGTTAGCAGTCTTGAGTCCATCTGAAGAATTGCACATATAATCAATGACATGAAATATAAAAGATTTCCACAAAGCAGAACAAATTATCATGAGGAATCACAACTGCTTTGAGAAACCTAGTATTCATTTCTATCAGTCTTAAATTTCCTGAGTTCTTCTCAGGTTTAGTGCAATACTGGAATACCCTCAGATTTTTTTCACACTTGCACATTTAACATTTGAAAAATGTCCATGTAGAGAGACCAAAATTAGTTAGAGCACAAAGTCAAATCCACCCCTCTGCTTCCACTGAGCTGACATTGGACATTCTGCAGATATAAGGCAAAAAAAGAGAGCTAACAGCCCTCCTAGTATTACCAGGGGATCATCTTTCTGATCTGCAAGCAGGAGACACCTGCATGCCAAGTTCCACCATGGTAGATGACAAACAGGCCTAATAACAGTCCAAGTTAGTATATGAAATAACAGTAGAGCACAGAAAAGAAAAGGAACAGCAGGGTGCAAGAGGGGCCTTTGGAGCATAAAGGGAAGAAAGTTTGAGGAGCAGAGAAACTCAGGCTCTGCCCCTGGATACTCTCTCACATGCACAGGTCTATAGACAGGTTTGTAAAATTACTGTTTCATTTTCTTTGAGGTCAGTGCTTAATTACAGGAGCCTACACTAAGAGCAAAATCCAAGGCATTAGAAGCCAGTGTGTTTAGGCCAGAAGGTAAAGAGGAGTACAAGCAATAAAGAGAATTGCATTAAAGATATGAACTACCTTCAAGGGGACTAGAAGACCTATAAAAACAAGGTGAAATGAGTTAGGAGGATTATTAAGGAGTCAGAAAGAGATATTGAGTATCAGACTCACAGAGAGGTTCCCAGGAAGCAAAATGCACCATGGACAAGTCTGTACCAGACAGAGGGTAAACAAGATGATTACTCCAGTAATAATGATAGGGGTGAACTAGAGTCAGGAGGGGATGAAATGGGGGAATTTATGAAGTGATGTTTTTCTTTCTGCCTTTTTGCAAGGAGGGGAGGACCCAATTCTGTTACAGGGATGATAGCTCTGTGAGGGAGAGGAATGAATAATGTGCAAATAGCAACAAAAGTGGTTCTGGAAAATATAGGGCATTCTCCATTGCCAAATACATGAAACACACAGCTAAAGGCGAAAACGCACCTAACAGCTGTGTGGGAAATCAACATAATAACCAGAGAGCATCAGATCTAAGGAACACAATGCTAGCAAAGGAACAATGGAATCTGTATTCTGATTAGTACTGGAATATTGCTACTGAATTAGCACAGTGCTGAGATACCCAAGCAGGATCTGGGGAACTGGAAGACAAACAGAAGCCCTGACACTCCCAGGACTGTGAGTCTGCTGCAGTTGCCCTGTAAAGCCCCTTTTCTTCAGGCCCTGCTGAGCTTCTATGTATAGTCGATCCATATACACACAGGAAGAATGGCAGATCTAGAACACAGAGGAATTTGGCAATCTGCTTGCAATTCTCCTTTGATGTAGCCCCAAACAAATAGGCAAAATCTTCTCATATTTCATTATAATGTCCAAGTAGAAAAACATTATGTGCCTTGGATATGAGAGGCAGCCTTACAGCAGGACAGCCAGAAGGCTCATGCCATAGTCCTTAGTCGGGACTCTGAGGACTCTGCCCATTAGCCAGAGCAGACATTGGGAGTTCACTGTACTTGGTGCTTTCCAAGTACAGCAAGGAACTGGACTGTGAAGATGGCAGAGGAGAAACTGAGGCACAACGTGTTACAGAGGATTGTCTTTTTCCTTCACATAAGAAGCCCAAGGCACAACTGGCAATCCCCTTTTGTAGATCAGTAACAGCTCCACTCAAGCCAGTACAATTGCTAGAGTTAAAAGGGCATCCAATCCATATCACTAAATCTATTGACTTCCACATTAGCCCTCAAAAATCCATATTTCAGATGGAAAGCAAATTTGCAAGGAAAACAGACTAAGTACACAAAATGGCAATATTTCACCCCTTCCTTAAACTCTTAATGTGGGTGGTAAGCACCAGGCATGGGGGAATGATGATAATAAAACACCAGAGTATCTGCAAAGGAAAAAAACAGTCCCTCACCACACCTGCTCTTAAAAATGCTTCTGCATGGGGTGAGTTCCATGGAACAACACTGCCCTCATAAAAGTGTCCAGAAAGGAAGAATTACAAAAATTCTAAGGCCTGATAACACACACACACTTTGTACCTTATCTAACATAATGGCCGTATTCCCACAGACACACACAAAAGACTTTTCTTTAGAAATAAGTCAGAATTGTTTTTCAGATAAATTCTAAAATGTGAGTAGCCCCATGCTTACTAAAAGCAAGAAGTACACTTTCAGGTTTATGTGATCAGTTAGGGAATAAATACCCAATACTGTCATGCCTATTTGGTAGCTAGTTCACTTCTCATGACCCAAAATTAGCCCTTAATTAGTCCTTAACTAGTCACCAGTGGCAGTGATTAATAAGGTGAATTGCCACTCAGGAGACCTAATTTTCCTCCTGCTTCTTCTGTTGTGTCTAAATGGACAGTAAATTCTTTATAGAAAGGATGGTGTGGAGTGCCTCCACCTCTTTTCAGGTTTTGTAATTATTTCCATAGTAGTGCTGTTCAGGCTCAGTTCTCCGGGAAAAATTAATGTTTTAAATTATATTTCCCATAAACATTAGCTCAAGTAACTGTGTATGGCAAATTTACAACTCTCTCCATTTGTCTACAGGAAGATGAGGAACATGACTGCTTGTAAATAAGAGGTTTGAGCATATAAATCATCCCTCTGCTTCTGTCCCTCTGTCCCAGAGACTCTGAAGCTAAAAACACAGTTCATTACCACTTAGTTGTTATTTGGCCAAGTTTCAAATGGCATTAATGTGCATATTCATGTGACAGATGAAGTGATCGGTTCAGCCCTGTGCTGTACGTGGCAGAAAAGGTCATGTTGGCTGGTAGAGAGGCTTCACAGGTCCTACATGTGCTCAGGACAACTCAAGATCAGCACAAGAGAAGACCAAGGACCAGGACCTTGCCCAAGTGGTAAGACAAAGCCCTCGGACAGAGACCACTGGTATCATAAGTCTGAGGGAAGCAAAACAACAAAACTCACATCCAGCTGTACTACAGGTTTCCACCCAGTCACAGACATGATCTTCCCTCCATTTCTCCTTTTGTGGTAAGACAGCTGTGCACCTTTTACCTCCTTCCCAAATGCTCAATGTATTGATTTGAGCCAGGAAGAGGGCACAGCAGACCCAGCTCAAAGTCCAAGGCAGCATCTAGCAGGCACAGGTAACCAGCTGAGTGACGGGTGCTACAGGAACCCTTGCAGGTAAATAAATAATAAATCCGTCTTGGCTGGGATGCATGTCGCACAACTAATGACTTCCCCTCTGCAGAGATGCTGCTGAAGTAACAGTGCCTGGCTACGTGCTCAGCAACGACCTGTCCCTGCACACGGGATAGCTATGAGGGGCCCCTCCATGCTATCCTGACTTTGAAGAATATTATAGTAGCTTTAAAGCTCTCAGACATTAAGAGATCGTTACTCACTGTCTTCTCAGAGCTGATGGAGTCCTTGCCCTACGTGTTCTCCATTTAACAAATGTCACTGTTTTACAACACACCCTGCCAAGGAACAGAGGAATCCTTCAATTCAAACAGAATTGCAATAGATTTAAACCACCAAAAGCGCTTTTCACTTGTTTGGGAGAAAAGAGGTTCCACAGGCCAAGATCAGGGTAACACACCCTGGGAGAAACTGCCCTGAACAAAAGGGTTTTCTGTAGCAAACCCTGCCTGTCCCTTGCATCCAGTTACACGCAGCAGACCCAGCAGGGCGGCTGAGGTGTGTCCAACATCATGCAGAAAGTCTGTAACAGATTTAGGGCTCACATGATCCCGCTCCTACTCAGCTGAGCAGAACCATACGGGGTGATCTCTGAATAGACACTGCAGTCAGGCTCCTGAGGCAGGAGGGGAGGATGGCATGGAGCTGAGAGGGATCTTCCAATGTGGGCAGCACTGGCTCAACCATGATGTTGTTTCAAGTTCTATGCAGTGGGTGATTGAGTCAACATCAAATCATCACCATTTCTACCAAATATGAATGTTTCTTCTATGCTAACCCAAGAGATCATGTGAAAGTCTACAGGTAACATTGCAAAGGACAATTAATAAATGTGCTCCTTTTACTACAGAAGAAATGTTTTATCATAGCCAAGTTGCTTTTTTTATTACATCTAAACTCACTAAGGATAAAATGGCACAGCAAATCTACATTATCATAAAAACTTCCATTCTAGTGCACAATGGATCTAATAACATTAACTAAAGACAGTATGTGTTCCTATTCTTTTGAAATCATCCGTTTCTCATCTATGGTTAATTACTTCATATGAGAGATGCTTGAAAATTATTTCCCCCGTGTGGAAAACTTGGATTAAAATGAGAACATTCTGGTTTAGAATCAAAATCCTCAGTAGAAAACTTAGGGGTTTTTTTTAACTTTTCCTCAGCTGCTCAAAGCACTGTATTAAAAGTTTTGGGTTTTGGTTTTCTAAAGAAAAGTATCAGCTCTCCCAGGTTTATTTCAAAGAAAGCAGATGCTCTCCATGATTTATTGTTTGCTATGTCAAAACCACCGTTTTCTTGGCTTTAAGTCTAACCATGCACTACACCAGTATCAGTGCTACCATGGCTGGTTAATATCCAAAAGAACTCAGAATCACTGACAAACACTTTTGTTTAAATGCTCTGCACTGTGCCTTGCACCAACAGCCTGGAGTGTGCTCATCAGAACAAGCTCTGTGGAGGGGAGATGAATTTGCAGAATCAGACCCAGGGACAAGAGTACACAGTATTTTTGAACACACTTCTCTGTTTCTTCAGGATTGTGTCAGAGGCAGTTTGGCAGTTTTCAGCACTGGTCTCTGGAAGAAGAGTGATTCTCTGCATCCACAGCTGGAACAGACTTATTCACCTTTTACCCTAGGACCAAACAACCTTCCCCTGGGCATTGTCAGAGCCATCCATTTGTGAAATGGTTGTGCAAAAGGGGCCCAAAAGGCAGGAGGAACTTGGATGCTATTCCAGCTCTAATGTAATAACAGAGGTGCTGCTCAGTAGTGATGTACTCTGTGTCCCTCAGTCCCTCCAAGATCCCAATTAATACGATTCCATTAACTTCAAAAGGTGTGCTAAATAGTAGTGCTCTGGGCCATTAATTCCAACAACGTCAGCATGCTCTTGCTATGACATTTACCTTAATTAGTATTATAACCCACTACCTGACTGCAAGCTTTGCAGGTAATAATTCATACCCAAGTGCCCCATAAACAGAACTCTAGGTGCTCTCCGCTAGAAACTGCACAAATTGGGACATGGTAAAAAACAGCAGAGGGGCAAAGGATTTAAAACGTAAGAGAAGAGAAAAGGATTTTAAAAGGTGTTTCTAGAGTCATTGTAACTCTTTGAACCTCAGTTATCTTCTAGGGGTCTGTTAGGCTCCAGAACAGACAGTTTATGATGTTCTTTACATATCCACTGAAAGCAATAGACTCCAGCATGTGTCCCTGGGTGACTATAGACCATAACAAGCTCTAGGCATGTTGTAAAATCTTTGCATGGGTTGGATTGAGCTTAAAGAGATTTGGTCTCTTGAAAATTAGAAGCAAAGTCCTCATCCACCCTGAAAACAGCCCCTTAACTACTCAGAGTGCTGCCAGAAATCCATATGACATGTGTGACTTTGTATTTGCCTCAGTGGTAACAAGGTCGTCCCTGGGGAGACAATCCTTAGAGGATATTTGCATTTTGGAATGGGGCACATACATATACCATGGGAAGACATATATCTGAAAGGAAAAAGAAATAATGCCAACTTCTGCATAACTTCTGAGCTTTTTTTGCAGAAGGGATGGGGATAAAAGGGACCCAAGAACATCACTGTAATAAGAAATAGGTGAGAACCACTGGTGCACAGAGAAACAAGCAACCAAGCTCTGTCCAGTCACCAGGCACCCACATATGTGGTCTTGCACTCATCTGCTGCAGCAGCAGCACCCAGAACTCCTATCTTACTACCAAAACAAGGACAATTTCTACAGGCCAAAGGATCAGGATACCTAACTTCACCTTAGGATCCCTAACTTTACCTTAGGATCCCTAACTTCACCTTAGGATCCCTTACAGGTATGAGCTCAGTTCAGTTCCCCCACAACTTCTAAAACTTGAGATGTACTAAGTATTGCAAGCAGTCAGCAAAGCAAATGCCAATCTAGGCAGCATTTTCTGAATGAGCCAACTGCAAGTAACTTAGGAGGGAAAGAGCTGATGATGCTTTATAACATCCAAGCTCTTAAAACAGGTATAGTTTAGCCAGAAGTCTTCAGTGGTCAAGTCTCCCAGAACATGCACTGCTGCTAAATGGCCAGATCTTCCACAAGGTGGCCTGGCAAGGTATCAGCATAAGAGGACAGTGATGCCAGTGGGTATTGGCATGCAGAAAGATGTAGGCTGATGGAAGGACACTGGATACTGAGTAAAGATAGGAAATGTAAACAAAAGATGTCATCTCCTTCAGTGATGGTCTGTTTGGGATTTGCTCTAGAAAGTGATAGAGTTTGGGATGCATAGTGTGTCTTCTAAAAGTTATCTCGTTCTCCACGTTGACACCACAAGTATGTTCCTGATAAGAATACCTCCTGAGACAGCATGGATGGCTGAGAGATGCCCAAAATGTTGTTCCCAGATCATGAATTCCTTGTTTTTTCCAGCTGAGACTGCCAAGAAGGAAGGCATTGACTGCCAGTCAGAGGCAGTCAAAGGCAACAATACTTCAGAAAGAATTCAGATGAGACCAAACCACTCATTTCCCCCCAGGACTTCATTTTCATCACCAGGGAGGAAAACGTAATCCAACTGCAGGCCTTTGACACCAAAGTCTGAGGATCCCAGTTTGATCTCTATTATACTCATGTAAATCAAGCCTGCTTGTGCCACAGAGTCAGTGACATTTCATCGCTGCAGTATTAATAAGCCCCCAGATATCACCTTCCCTGACATGTATTCTGAAAGAAGATGGAATATGCCTTGATTATAATTCACTGCTTTTCTCTTCATATGTGAGTTGGCCAATTGCTAACAGGATGGAAGAAAAAGTCCTGATGTCAAAAGGAGGTCTGTGTTGGTGCAGTAGCTGGATCAGGTCTTCCCCATTCAAATTCACTGGATGAGAGGCCCATAGAGGCAAGAAAGGACATAAGTCTCCATCTCCCACCTCCTTGCCACAGCACTTGGATTTCACCTTACCGGCGCAGTCTCCAGCCTTCCCTCCAGCTTCATGACCATTGAAGGACACAAAGGGAATGTAGCAGTGCCTGAAATCTGGGTAGCAGCAATCCTGCACTTACCTTCCCCCAGCACACAACCCCAACACTCATCACTCACAGGGTGTTTGGACTGGGGAAGCACCCACCCCATCAGAACAACACCCTCCCCACACCAGTACCCTTCTTCTTTCCCACCAAGACTTTGAGAGCCTCAATGATTCTGGTGATTCTCCAGCTTTCTAGAAGCAGATCGGGGAACAGACCAGAAAAAAATACTTGCTTGAACCACGCTGAGTGTTATGTTTTGATGAAGCATGATGGGTTTTGCAACCACCAAGGGATCAGTCATAAACATCCATTCCCACTAATGCAGTCACAAGCAGTTACTCTCAGTAGACCTGAAAAGCAGTACAAAACAGCAGCCATCAGCAGGTTAAATGAAAAATAAGCAAAAGACTTGGGCATAATCCAAATTATTACGCCAGTCCCAGTGCTTTTAGTGCTAGAAATAGCTCAAACTGAAGTTCAAGCCACAGGATTTCCAAACAGCTCCCTGACCCTTCACACTTTAGGAAGGCTGAGACTGACTTCTGTGGCTTGACTTTTAGTGTCAACATTTTTTTTCTCAGGGGCTGGTCCAAGCCTGTGGACTGTGCTGCCTGCAGAAACCAAAAATCCACTACAAACCACTTCACCTCTCCCTTTGAGCGCACGGCCCGTTTCCCAGCAAGGCAGGCAATTTAACGCCGCTTACACTTTAGGTGAAAAGGTTGTGTAATTTTTTTTAAAGTTCTCCTTCTACCTTCTGCTGGGGAGAGGGGAAAAGTGGAAACGTGAGGATTTGTTGGGTCTCTTCATTTAATGTGGGACTGAAAGGAAGACCGACACCTCAGCACCACCAATGGGTCAGATCTCTCATAGCTGATTAGAAGAACCTGCAGCAAAATACTATCCAAGCTCAATAACAGTTCCTGGTCAAAACAACTCATGAGCATCAGGAGCTGCAGCCTGGATTCTGATAAGGATGGCAATGGCCCAACTATACAATTTTCCACAACACTCTGGCAACACCCTATCTGCTGAGAAGAGAGTCAATAAACAGAAGTGGCACTTGTTAGATACACATAGCCAGCTCTGGAAAATGTCAGCTCTCATATAAATTAGTCACTATAAAATAGAGAACTCAACACTAGGAAAAAAAACCCAACAAATTGGATCTAATATGAGAGGTTTTTCTTGGTTCATGACTGGAACAGCTACTGTCATTTAAATTTTATTAGGAAAGATTAAAAGGAGACTTGGAGTGAAGCTGCTGTGATGAAGTGGTCCCAGGGTCTCTATAACAGTGATTGGCACCATACTGATGTGTCAGCCTGACAAAGTTATGATAGTTATTACGTTGGCCCTAAAACAGATCCTTCTGCCTGAAGCAAAATAATAAAAAATGGGCAAAAAAACTTCAGAATGCAGAAAAACTCAATCCCCACAAAACAGCACTGCAGGAGGCTCTGTGAGGCAGTCCTAGCACTCACTAAGCAGGGCCTCTGGTTTTACACCCATCTTCACCCTCAGCCACAGGTAAGGAACATCAACAAAGGATCCTTGGGCTGGTGACAGCACTCTGAACCACTCTGGAGACAGCAGTCACCTGGGAGTCACAAATGCCTGGCTCCCAGTTGCCAGCCCTCACAGTGGATCTGTAAATATCTCAATTTCTGCAGGCTGCTGCCTTTGAAATCTCTGCCTGCCCTCGAGATGCCTTTTGACGCATGCAACCTTCTGACTGACTGTGTTACACCACACACTGAGCGTTATCTCTGGCCCCAAGAGGCGCTGCCTGCACAAGCACAGCTCACAAACAGAAACATAATGAGCCCTTCTCACTATCCCGAAGCTGAAGGTGAGATCTCTTTTTAATAATAGGGTATTTGGAAGGATTTATAGGCTCTAGTTGTCTCAATACACAAATGACAGCATCAATCAGATGCAGACAGCACAGGAGGAAAGCAATATACCTGTTAGATGAGGAGAATGCTGATGTAAGGCACAGGCAGCACGGGCTGTGATTGGCAGGAGCTGAGGTTTGTTCCTGCACTTTCCCACCCAGCAAGAGGCATGGAATAGCAGGGAAACAAAACTGCATTCTGCATCACAAGCAGGTTTGGCTTCTATTTTAGGATAGACTAAGCCCTTTTGGTTACATCCCTTCCTGTCTTTGGGTCTCCCTACCTGCTGCCTACATAAAGACACAGGACATCATAGGCCAAAGAAGAGGTTTCTTCCAGGTCTGTTTGCACCCACAGCCCCTCACTGCCAAGAGGTGGTAGATGCAGAGTGCAGATCACTGCTAACTGAAACCCCTATGATTCCTCTGCTAATTTAAAGGCCAAACACACCAGGCAAAATTGATTTCTTGTTCAGAGGCTGGAAAAACAGAGGAAGTCAAGTTGCAATCACTGCATTCCTCAAAGACACCTTGAAGAAAGAACAGTACTTTGAGGAAACCAGAGGTGGGCGAGCAGATGGTAATCCCACGTTGCATTAAAGACCTCCCAAACAACATTGCATATGAACTCAGACATTCTAGGGCAGTAGATGATCTGCCAATGGAGACAGCTGGCAACCCACAGTACATCTGCACTGGTCCACCTCCCTTTCTTTTCTACATATGGGAGAGAAGTAGCTGTAGTACCAACACAGGAGATATTGTACAAGAACAAGGCAGATGATGCTCTGAAAGGGGGCACAAGGTTGGAGAGATTGTTTTCACAGTGTTTGATCTGCAAAGCCAAAGCAGAAAGAGAGCCTGCCCATCCAGTGGGATTATCTTAATTCAGATTCATCCAGAGAGACTTTTTAATTTGAGCAGGTCAGGGGTTCAGCCTGCTCCGTGCTTGCTTAGTTATTTCACAGACAATAAACTAATACAGGTTGAAAGGAAACTTATGCTCATGTATTTTCAAGGATTTCCAGCAAGTCTTCTGGGCAATGTTCACTACTTAGAATTTATCTGTAAACTAGAGAAACTTATTGAGTTGGGGTTTACTTGTCCTATTCCATTAGGTACTGCATGGAAGTGAACACACTGCATAGTATATCCTGCACTGGGGCTGCTCTACAGGAACAAGTACTTGGTAGGAAATGGGTTACCAACCCAAAAGAGATTTTTGCAATGTTGAAAAATTCCATTTTAAAATAAAACCAAGGCTTTTCAAATCTTTTCTGGAAAAAAAAAAAAGTATGTATACCCCAGGAGCAAGGGGCTACCAGCTAGGAGAGGGTGAGACTCTTCAAGTCCAAGCTGACTTGTCAGCAGGTCTCCCACAAGCGGGCTACTGGGCATGGCATCATCTCTGCTGCTGAAGCTTCTTCACACTCCATAAACATCACACCTTCAACCAAACAGGGCCTAGAATACAGCTTTCTTAGGGGTAATGAATATTTGTCTTCTACAATGTTGAACAGTTTCAATAAGACAAATCGATAAAAACCTGCCCCAAAATACGCAGCCTGGTACATGAAGTTGGGAGACATTCATCCAAGCTCACATTCAGCATTGTCTCACAGTTCCTGCTGCCATGATGAGTGCTGTTAACTCCCATGCTATGCACTGTAATAGTGTGCAATCATTTCTCCTTATGTCCTTGATCCAAGCAGAGTTTAATCAAAATCACCTCCCTTTTGAGAAGTATATTCTGAACAAAACTATTTCATCAAAATATCTTCAGCCATTTCAAGTGCAAGACCTCAAACCCATTTCTTGCAATGTGCATACTCTGCAATTTAGCAGATCAATAGACAATCTTTGCCTTTGTCACCAGCTACATTGAGAACCTTTGCCATGCAGACACTCCCTTCTTTTCATGTGCCTTTAACAACACTTCTGCCTCCAGCTCCTCTTTGCTTCCATGCACTTTGCAGAGACACTCATGAGCCAAGTCAGTAACTCATCCATGGGACAGAAAAGGCAGAATAAAAAGAGGGCTGAAAACACATGTCTCGTGCAGAAGGGAAAGCTGAAGTCTCTATCATTCTGCAAGGCAAACCAAGCAAACAACAAAGGCCCTCACCTTCCTCTGGTAAAATCCAGCCCCAGAAAACCAGTTGGAAGCACAGAAGCATTTTGTGAGCAATTGGACTAACAGCAAATTCCAAGATGGCAGAGGACAGAAAACGTTCCCTGTGCTCTGCAAACTGCAGCTGACATTCCTTCCATATCCCTCCTCCATTCTCCCAGCACAAGAGAGCCTGCCCAACACCTCCCCTGCAGCCAGCACACATCTTGCTAGAGCTGACATCTGGGATTTAGCTTTGCATTCAGTGCCACTGCATGGCCAGCCTGGGGACTGGCATGTGCTCCACAAACCTCCCCCCTGCCCACTACAGCAATGGTGTTACAAAGGTGCTGTCTGACTTGCAGAGCTCATCTTGGGTCAGTGCTGCTTCAGGGACATACAGGACCATAATCCAGCATGTAGGAGAGATTCCTTCTTCATCAACATCCACATTTGATGGATAAGCAAGGCTTTGAAAATGATGTTATACATGTTTTCCAGATATTTTATCACTCCTGACCCTTACTAATTAAGCTGTATCAGAAGGACACTTCCCCATCAGCACATTCAAATGTAAACAAATATAGTCACCAAGCTCTGTCCTTCAGTTTCAAGAAAAAAAAATAGAAATCAGCATTTCTGACATAAAGACCTCACAGTCACCAAGGGATCTTGGGGAATAGAGGCAGCAGTTTCTCCCTCTTCCTCCAGGGCTTTAGGGTTCATTACTAAACTAACAAATAGAGTTTGCCTGTTAGGATCTTTTCTCCATAAGACAATTTATCTGCAATTTGAATAGTTTAGAACACAGCAGGAACACAACACAATTAATCTTAAGTGAAAACAGCTTCAATCTGGCACTGTTTGTCTTAAAAATCAGGGCTCCCTCCCATTTACATAGAGCTCTGTGTCAGAGGTAGGAAGAGGATGATGCTGAGTGCTTCCTCCTCAACAGGGAAACAAAGGCAGGCAGCCCTTCTGGGAGATCACTTCACATCCAAAAGCCCATCCATAGGATACAGTCACCAGTTTCAAGTAGTTTTTTGGAAATTGCTACCACTCTACTGTGTTCTTCACTAACATGTGAGCCAAATTCTTCCTGCAGATGACAGCAGCAGCAAACTGTAACTCTGAGATAAGAAAAATGTCAGAGTCCTCTCATCAGCCCAGGTTTATCATGTTGAGGACCTGGAGCTTTGAATGATGATTGAGGAAAGAAACTATCATAACTCATAAATTAGGCTGATCCCAGACAATTTGAGGCTTTTTTCAGGCTTTTTCAGTCAACTCTGAGCCCTTCCTCCTCCAGGTCACACTAAATGTCTTATTTTCCTGACTAGAAATTGTAGCGATTTAAATAAACATCATTTTCAACAAAATGTGGCACATTTTATTCTGAGGCTATCAGAATAAACCTTCTTTGGAAAAATTCTCCCCTTTCATTTTTGGCTAAAACAATTCACTGAACTCAACCCAGATTCACAAACAATTTTATTCCACAAAACTGTATTTTTCAGAGAACTAAGTATTCCTCAAAAAGCATTTCCCCCTATAATCATGACCTCTACTATTTTCTTCTTTGATGTGGTAAGTAAAAAAAGACAACTAAGAAAAAACAAAGCACTCCTTTACCACTACACAAGTGATTTCACACCCAACCACTTTTTCATGTCAGAAACAGGCTCCTCAGACTTTCTGAGACATGAAGTGCCTTCAGAGAGAGGAAGTGACTTCTATAGTCACATCAAGCCAATGGCAAGACAAAAGTGATCCCCTGCATTGCAACTCTCTGCTTGAACCACAAAACACCCTTGAGAGGAAGAGATTTATTTCTACAGTTTCCTGATTTGCAACAGAAGCACCACAGGGGTTACTGCGAGGAATAATCATTAGCAGAAATGCTCCCTGGTGCATAAAAGTACCAGATACAACAATTACATTTTGCAAGATGTTATCCCCACACTCAGTGACAGACAGACATTGGAGCAGAAGGCTTGCAGTCTGGGAAGACAACTGAAGGAGGCAATGGGAAGTGCTGGTTCCTTTTAAACGCAGAGAGGTGGTGACTCCTTGGCATTCATTCTGCATTCCCACAACAGAAGACCCAAAGCTTTCCTAGGTCAGACTTTCTTCTTTACTGTATATTAGCCAAGAAATACAATTCATTTGTGCAAATATCCCATTTCTCACTGGTTACTTGGTTGCCTCACTCCATACCTCACTCAATGCCGACTATCTCCTCCCACACAGGGTAGCAGCAATCAGGGTGAGAATGTATAGATGAGATTCCTTTTTGATTCATCAGATTAAAAAAAAATAAAAGAAAAACTGTTGAGGCTGACCATGCATGAACTGAGGGAACAAGGATGCAGAGCACCTTGCCTCTTTCTAAAACTCCTATAGCTCTGTGAAATTTCAGCATAATTACTAGACTCCGTTCCCCAGAATCCCACCTTCAGTCAATGCTTAGCAATGACTGAGCATTGTGCTGTCCTCTTTGAGAGGCACTGAATTCATGAGGCACTTACGTGCAAATAACAAGATCTCTGTGGAACACCTCCCAAACTCTGTGGACACGCCTGCATAGAGGGGTGCAGGTCCACCAGTCCCAAGCTCTGACCTGCTGGTGCAAGTTAAATCCTGCCTGGGAACAGCAGAGTTAGTGCAGCACTGCCCATTCTCGCTCAGGGTCGAGGTTCCTGCCCAGCCCTCAGACCGCGTGTCTCGCAAGGCGCTGCATCAGCACAGCACATAGTCCCACCACCTTCACCCAGGAAAGGCACCCTTCCCGTGGCTGCCTGACACAAATGAGATCGGTGCATGTCCATTCCTGTTTTCTCACGATTAGCCTTCTGCTGGTCAAGTCCAGAGAGTCCCAAGGCCATGAGGACCGTGTGGCACACGAAGCCCTGCGTGAGGCCTTGCCACACAGTGCGGGCAATCAACCCTTCGGCAGCTGGCAAAGCACCTGCGACCACGCTGCGTTCTCTGCCCCGAACTGACGTGTTTGAGAAACACGAGTCTGTAAGGGATAAAAGCCCATGGTTACCAAGTGCGGAAAGGGAAGAGAGCATAGATTCCAAGCACAGCACACCGAGGGCTTTTCTGAGCGCCCGCCTCTCCTCAGCCAGCATTGCCCGCTGGCAGCGCGGAGGGGTTCCCAGGCTGAGGGAACCTGGGTGTTCCATCGGCTGCTCCTGAGCCCCCTTTCACCACCGACTGTACTGGAAAGTTCCCTCCGAGCCCCGGTGCGAGTGTTTCCCCAGCCCGGCTCTGCCCCCTCAGCCGTGCCCAGGAGATGGCGCCGGCCCCTCGGCCATCGCCGTCCTGGCGCTGAGGGCGCCGCACCCGCGGGGCTGCGAGACACGGAGCGAACGGCCCTGTCCCCGGGGTCCGGGCAGCGGGAGCGTCCTGAGCTCCCCTGCACACAGCGTTCGGGAACGGGAACGTCCGGAACAGAGCTCCCCTGCCACGGGGACACAGGGTTCGGGAACGGGAACGTCCAGAACAGAGCTTCCCGGGACGCAGGATTCAGGAACGGGAATGAATGCGGTCGCCCCGGGAGCAGAACATCAGGTTTTGTTACGGCAGCCTGCAGCGGACAGGGTGACACGGAGACCTAAAGGGACCTGCACACTTGCTGCTGCCTCAGAACAAGTTTTCCAGCACCAGCCGGAGCAGCCCGGGGCCCCAGCAGGTGCCCGGACCTGCGGCCAGGAGGATGTTTAACTTCGCTCCTGGCCGGGCTGCGGGGCAGCATCGCGCTCTCCTGCCGCTCTCCCCACCCGTCACTGCCTTCAAGTCTTTAAATGGCCCCTGAGAGATTGCCCAACAGCTTCGGTGCCAACCCGCTGCTCTCAGGCTGCAGCAGGAATTCTGTCAGGGAAAGTTTGATTTGGTGGTGGGACTTGGTGCCTGCGACTGACTTCAGGAATCGCAGGAGAAATTTTCCATGCAGTACAAAATCACAGAATCAGAATCTAAGTTGGATTCTCTATTGAGTCCAACTGTTAGTCCAGCACTGTCATGTTCTCCACTGAATCATGTCCCGAATTGCCACATCCGTATGCCTTTTGAACACTTCCAGAGATGGTGATTCCACTGTTTTCCTGGACAGATTATTCCAATCCCTGACTACCCTTTCAATGAAGAAATTTTTCCCAGTATCCAATCTAAACCTCTCCCAGTGCAGCTTGAGGCCATTTGCTCTCATCCTGTCACTTCTTAACTTGGAGAACAGACCTCACTACAACCTCCCTTCAGGTAGTTTGCAGAGAGTGATAAAGTCCCTCCCGAATGTCCTCCTCTCTAGATAAAGCTGGGGGGGGGCGGGGGGGTTACATGACTATTGTTTTGGAAATGTTTTTCTTTCAGGCTGCTGTTGGGAAGGTGATTTTCAGACACATGGCAGTCTGTGGTGGAACTGAGGAAGGAAGTAGTTTCCTTCAGGAGTTACTCTCATCTCACCCATACATAGATGTACACACAGAAATCAACAGTGAAACCTGATTTCTCAGCAGTGGCAAACACCATAAGATGAACTGAAACATCAAGAATGCTTTTTGAAAGGGAATCAGAGATGCACCACATTCTTCAAACACAACAAAACTTGTACAATTCCTGAGTCTGGCACCTGGCCCTGAAAGCCAAGGCATGTTATCCCCACTGGAGGAGCAAGGCAAGGGAAGGTCCTTGAGTAGGAGTAAGGAAGAGACAGGGTAGCAAAGCTTATGGTCATGACTATGTGTAACCTGTCAGGGAACTGACCCCACTGGATACATGCAGCTGCCATTTGAGTGTTTGTACAACTGTTGTCAGAGTTCCCTTGGGGAAAACATGTTTCTAAAAGCTCCACTCTTTTTCTTTTTTTCTGCCCCTGCTAGCAATCTTTTTCTATGTGCTCAGTTCTCAGTGTCTTGCTTAGAGGATCTGGTGGAACCCAGGAAATAGTTAAGAAAACTATAATTAAAATGTCCTGCTCTGGACTACTCTATGGAATAATTGTGGGAAGGCCCCTGAGCTCTGAGTCCTAATCAATACCAACACCAGTCCTTATGGGGTTTGTTCCCATCTAAAGCCTCAGATGCCCTCTCTACTCTCAGTCTGAGGCTGGGAAAAAATAGTCTGCCCTCCTTGGCAAACTGTGGTTGCACAAGAAGAAAAGCATTGAGTATGTAAAAATAACAGATTTAAGAACATTGTGGGAAGAGGCCCCAAACCAAATTGCTTCATATTTCCTTGCAAGCCACAAGTCCAGGGAATCAAACTATCCCTGAACACAGCACCATCTCCTGTCTCACATACAAATTCCCCAGTGCCATGTTCTGAAACACCAGTTCTAAGGAAATTCATATATACACTTCACCAGAATCTGAATATAGCTCTTCAGGGAAAGACAAGCTCCTGGAAAACTGTGTGGATTTGAAGGAACTGAAACTTAAACGAAGATAAGCTTAGAGAGGGTACAAACTAGGGTCGGAGTGAGTCTAGCCAAATAGGTTGAACTCTTTAGGATGCCAAGTTTAGGCTTTTGGAAACTTGCAGGCAAATGGAATACAAGCACTTTAAGCAATTGGAATGTCTTTTAATTGCAGTCTAAAACAAAAAATCCAGCTTCAATTTAAACTTTCTGTTTGTTGGGGAGCAGCCCTACCTCAGCCCATATCCATGCACCAAATCCTCCAGGAGAGAGAATGCTCCCAGGGCCTTTATTCTCTTCCCACCAACAGCCCAGCTGTGCTACTGCATAGGGATGAATGGTCCTGCTGGCAAGCATTAGAAGAGTGACGTGCAGAAAAGTCTAACCAAACCACACCAGTCATTCCAAATAAGCTGAAAACAGGCACTGCAGATGTCATTGTGCATTTATTTAATCCTCCTGGAAATTACTCTTCTATGCCCTGAAGAATATTTGTAAGTTCAAATTGTCATTTTAGTCAGATGAAAGTCAGTAAGAATTTTACAATTAATTTAAATAATGGTGAGAATTTAAAATCCATATTACTACTCTAAGGCGTTTAAAGCAATTGCAAATGAAAAATGAAATTTATCAACCATTTCTCCCTTGCACTGAACAAGTGCCCTTCACTGAACAATTGCTGCGTAACAGTTGTCTTTATCTTGTTGAAGCTGAGACCAGAATCTACATCACCAAATGCTCTTTCCTCAGAGCTGTCTGTATCTCGGCCCACACATGCACAACGGAGAGTTAACAGCAGGCCTTGCAGACACAGGGTTTTATCTTAACACAGCTAATGCATTACCTGCTAATTCCTGGAAATTCAAAGTAGCCAGGTCTCAGACCCTGCTCACACATGTTGCTTGTGATAAGAAGACACACTTTTGTATTTCTGCATCTGCTTGTCAGCGTGACTGAACAGGTAAGCTGCTTTACTGCTAAAGGCACCCTGGCCATCTCATTTCCTCCCAGCCCAGCATCAGCCAGCTGTAAGCCTGCCTCTCTAAAGAGTTATTTTGGCACTGCTGTTATTTTGGCTGTTAGCAAACAGCCATCACACTCCAGTCTAGGGGAGGCTGCACTATGGGTGGGGATGCATTAATTTTACCCTGTCCATACAGGGCATCACAATTAAATACTTATTTGTATCCTACCCTGAAAGCCCAGATAAAGTCATTTGAGAAAGCAGTGCTCTATTTTTCAGTTGTTTTGTTGTTCAAAAACTCAAAACATTAAAAGCAAGAACAAGATTCTAGTCAGACAAATGCCTCTCAGCAAATTGCCAGAGATACACAACTAATACTAAACTGTCATTAACCCTGAGTACAGCTTTATAAAGCAGACTATAAAGTAATCTGAAATTGTGTCCTTGCCAAATTCATCAGGATGAGGTTTTTCAATACAAAGACACTGATTGTTTGAAACAGCTCTTAATGAGTCATTTTGGGCCACACATAAATTGCTTCTGCCTCAAGAGATTTGACACTCCTCTGTCAGATGCAACAGCCGCAATGATATATCCCAGGTTTACTTTTTATCATAGATTTTGTGATGTCTCTGTGTAAATCCAGCCAAACCCAGATCTGGGATGTCATTTTGGCAGGGTGGATGTGGATCAGAATTAAGACGTTTCTTTGCCAGTAGCACCTTCCAACACCACCTTGAGCTGTAGCACAGCCAGATCTATTTCCTTCAGGACAAACTGAGAGCAATACTTGCCTGTTGCCGGGGTGGGTTAGTCAGCACAACCTCACCTAATCCTCCTTAGTCTGTGACTCAAACGTTTGCACTTCATGATTTTTCTTTCCTCATGGACAGTAGTGCTGGAGGCTGGGACGACATACAGCTGGGTGGGTTTTGTCCTGACAGGACTGTGAGCTGGGATGTGTGACTAATTCAGAGCCAGAGGAAAATGGGCTACCTGCTGTGATTGCCAAGGCTCACCTCCCATCTTAGATGGCACCTTTTTAGGAAGATTGGGCCTCATCCCTTTGTCAGAAGAGACACAGCCATGATGTAAAATACTCTTGCATCAACTGGAACAATATAGAGTAGCTACATGAAGGGTAGAGTGAGAAAGTCATGGCATAAATACCATTCTTGCCTAAGAAGAGAGGAGGGAAGCTCATGGTAACATGGAGGAAACGAAATTTGTGAGGCCAAGTAGCCTAATTTCACTGGAACTGTGTTTGTGGCAATCTGGGAGTGCTGTATTAGTACAGCAAGCTGTCTGGGTGCTAAATTGTGTGACTTTGTCACCTGAGCAGAGCCCAGCAGTGAGGAGCCCTGCTGTTGAGCCATTGTGCTACCTGGAACAGTCACTTCACCTTATTGTGGGATGACCAAAATATTTCCTTCCCCTGCCAGCATCCCTGTAAACTGGAAAGGTGTGAGAAGTGCCAAGGCAAGCAAGTTTGAAATTACAGTTTTCGCTTAGCTTGGAAAACAAATTTACCATTTGTACAGCCCCTCCTCCCTGTCAAAGAAGCACAAGAAGAAAACACAGCTGGGAGGCAGCCTCTTGCAGCTGAGCATCTCTATCAGGCAGGAGGTCTCTGGGTGGTGTGAGCTGCTGATAAGACCCAGGAGACTCACAGCTACCATGTAGTAAGGAGAAGTTTGGTGCCTCTGCCTTTCCAGCAACAGATGTACCTGCCTGCATGTTGCTGTCAAGGTCCCAGGAAGCAACAGATCAATCCACCAGCACCTTTGCCACATCCCATGGACACCGGCTGTTTGCCATCACAGAGCTGCTCCCAATTAACAGCAGCTGAAGTTACCCGGCAGCAGTTGTTTTCCAGTACAGCACAGACAATCTCACATGTATTTTTGTTAGGTTTAGGGAGATTTGTGCAGCATAAGCACTTACTGTTTCCACAACAGAGGTCATTTGGATCAAAGGCTCTGATGTAACAGGGTAGATTCTTTGGCTCACTCAGCTCAAGTCATCTCTACAGAATTATAAATATAGCTGAGACATTATTAAAATTTTAACAGGTTTCTCTCTCGGGGCCCTCAGTTATTCACCTGTGAGTAGCTGTTATTTCATCACCGGGAGGGAGTCAAATGGAAAGTACAAAGGCAGGGATGGGTTCTAAGTTTTTGGTAGTCATTTTGTTTTACAAATTAATGGAGATAAAAATTCCCCACTAAGCTCAGTAAGCTCTTTCCAGGTGGTACTTTCTAAACTCTAGTCATTGTGACAGAGAACTTCTTAAATAGCTTAACGGTCTTGCATCCTCAGATAAACAGCCACAGCCACTGATCATCAGTATCCTTGACAAGCAATAGTGAAGGTTATGAGGCAAACTCTAGTTTGTAAGGGGAGAAGGAGCTCAAATAAGGGGACAACACAAATGTAGCTGCTAATCTGCATGGCGCTTCAGGTCACATTTGGCAAACATTTTTGATGATCAGCATTTATGAAATGTTAGCTAAAAATTTCTATTGGTAACTTTCACACATGGAGGGGGGGGAAAACTCAAAAAAGCAAAAGCCCGGGTCTTTGTGCTGGATGGGAGGAGAAGTTATTCCACACTGGGGTGGGAGAGGATTGTAAAGCACATAAACATTTTCAGCAGTTGCTGTAGGACAAATAATTCCAAAATAATTTGTCTGACCATGATGCTCACATGAGCCCTTTACCTTATGCTGCCTCTCTTGTGCTGTTGTTATTCCAGAAAAATCAGAAACTGGTACAAAAGTTTTTATTTGAAGGGGGAATTTCAATCAGACACTGGCCTTAAACCAGCCTCAGCTTTTAGGCAAACTTAGTAGTGGGAGATTTTTTGAATACTACTATCAACACTTGGATTAAGCCTCTGGTGGAAGCATAGATCTTTTCATAAATCATCAATGTGCAGAGAGTCAGGCGTAAAAAGGAAATTGGTTAAGGAATGAGTTGGTATTTCAGGCTGCAACAAACTTCCATGTCTCTGGGAGCTGTATATGAGGATGTCCCTGAGTATTTATTCCAAAAGTCACGGCAATGGAAAGGCCCGGGAGAAAGCAGGGGCTCTAGAGTTTATTGGAAACTCAGTACATTGAGGATCTTAGAAAAGGTACATCCAATTAGGTGAGCCCAAATTTAATTCTGCTGGTTTCTGAAAGGAAAGGAAGTCATTGTGCAACTCTCTTGCAACAGCATTGAAACTGGTAGAACAAGACACACAGCATGTGGAAGTGAAACTAGAGATATTAAAGAAGAGTTTGGGTTGCTGTTGGGTCTTCTTTAATTACCTTTTTAAGACACTCCACTTTTCTTTAAACTTTAAATAACAGCATGAAGAAGGCTTCATCTTTTAGACGGAGCAAATAATCCTCTGTCATGCGTAAGCAGTTATGAGAACAAGCCAAGCTGCACATGGGAGATGAGAGATGGAGAACAGGTTCTGTAACAAGGGCCTCTGTTCAAAGCAAGTCAAGAGAGGTCTCAGCAGCTAACTCACCAGGTATGTGTTGTGCATCAACAAAGCCTTCTCTGTTGAATGAAAGGCTCCTTCATCTTTGCTTCTAACCTCCATTCCTTCCTCACCACAGCAGAGGGATTTGCTTTTCAGAGAAGGAAAATCTGAGAACACACTCATTTCTTCTATGGATTCAGAAAACCGCAGAAATAACCAGAGCCTGAGCCCTTGCTGTTCCCAGCAGATGTAGCATTGGTTTTACAAAAACCCTGTATGAAGTTGGTAACTCTGCTTAAGAGCTGAGTAGTTCTCCCTGCTGACACAAACCTTAAGCTCTGAGTCTGCCCTTCAGGTGCTTTTCTCCAACATAAGTATCTGCAGGGGGAAAATAAAACCCTCAGTCACAGCTTCTTTAGAGATTTGCACTACTTCAGTCCAGTCTTGTGCATATAGCTGGTTAACAAGGAGCTGCCTTGGGATACGACTGCTAACTAGTTAACAACTAGGAGAAGCTATTGCCACTGTTCATTGAACTGGGCAGAGTAATACCTGAGACACATAGGTCTTTCTATCTTCCCTCGGATATAGGTGACTACTCCTATCCTGTTTGAGATCTGAACTGTGAAAGAAATTGTCATTTCACACTTTTTACCTCCTCATTTCAGTACATCTTCACCTTCTTAATGCATTTCCCCTACCTCCCTCAAAGCAGCAGGGATATATATATTGAAATATTCAGACTCTTTTTCATCATTCTTCTTTTCACATGTCCTCAAAAAGCTGGTCTGAATTCCATATCTACTTAAGACTGGTACATGTTGAGCTGAATGACCTCAAAAAGTGGTGAGAGGAGGAATTCACATGTACTGCAGTCACTTAGCCCAGGAACCATGACAGGACAAGTTATCTTTCTTTCTCTGAGCTTTTTCATTTCTGTGCAGCTTAGGCATGCTCATCTCTTCTGTTTAAGGAGGATTCAACAGTCTGCTTGGCTGAAACCTTCCTGTAGAAATTCTAAAGAAAATAAAAAGTGTTGGCCAGAAATTATACATTTTTTTGTGAACCAAAATCTTGAGTACCAAATCAAACTTGTATCTGAGATGATCGGTTCATATTTTGGTTCTCCAGAAATCCGTCAAGAAAGACACAGCAAGGAATTCTTAGAAATACTGTGGCTCCATTTTCAAGGTGATTCACTTTCTGTTACCACAGAAGTGACTTACTTAAGCCCTTTATTCTGAAAAATGGTTATCTCCTGCCTTCCTCCAAAATGAAAAACAAAGTATGTGCAATAAAGCCGATCATGTCAGATGCCTTGTCAGCAAACTCCACAATTAGCTGTGTTCCAGCCAATGCTGAAATGATTTTGATGAGCAGTGTTTTCAGTAATCTATGCCTAAGCATCAACATAATTTTGAGCAATTACATGGGAAATGAGATTATTACTTACCAGGACATTATACTGAGTTTGATGGTTATAAACCAGATCTTCCTAAACACATGTTACAGTATTAGGGGCGAGGATCTCAAGAGGGAATTATAAATAGAAAAAACAGGGTAGATGGCAATCACAGCATTTATCATGGAATACAGTCGTGCCAGGGCTGCCTTGAAAAGATCATCTCAGCCTCTCCACATGCCCCAGGGCAGGATTCATAAAAGACAAGAGTAGGACAGACTTCTTACAAAAATAGGAAGCTGCTAGGCAAGGTAAGTCCAATTGGTAAGCACATATAATCACCATTTCAGGACTTAACAGGGGTTGAATACTGCAACGGTGAAGAAATAGTTACGAAACAAATTGTGCACATACCAGGTGCCATGCAGAGAGATGGGCTCAGGTGACCTGTGGTTGCAGTGGTCCTCAGCACTGCAGTAGTCAGAAGACTAAAAAAAAATCCTTTCACCTGCATTTGGGAAGTATTTTTGGTTTATCAATATAAGTGATAAGCAGCTGTTCCACAAATCCAAAATAAATAAAATAGCACAATTATAATGCGTTATAGTTATAATGTCACAATAAAATAGTCCTCAAATGCATCTGCTGCTTAGAGATACACACATGCTTTAAATCTCTGGATGTAAAGACAAAATAACTGAAAGCAACAAGATAGAGTCAGATTTATTTCAAATTATTTTGAAAGGGGTACTCAGAGGCTGTAGGAACAGTGGTCATGGAAATTATAGCAGTTGCTGATTTTATTACTTTCTAGTTAAATTGATATCACAGAAATAAAGCTGGTTTTGGGGAGAAGGTAAGAATTTTCAATATCAGGGTCAAAAGAAAGGAAATTCCATTTAAATACCCTTCTCACCCCTGCCACTTGGAACAACCTGCAGGAGGAGATAGGGGTGCTTGGCACTGCTTGGGACACACAATCCAAGCCCTGGGGGAGGAAATGCCCCCAACAAGTCACAAATGAGACCCTGGCCAATGTCTCTGCATGACAACAGGCCCACCTGCCAATGTTCAACAGGTACATGGATATGGGGGGCCTGGTCACATATATTTGGGCTGGAAAGGGCTCACAGAGCTTTTTTCCTTCATGCACTTGGATGTTACCTTTTCCCCCTTATCTCCCCAAGAACCCCGTTTACAGAATCTTATTTCCTGTTGTGATATTTAAAGGGAACCTTTCCTGAATTATCACAACTGTGAATTTGACAAAATATACCCATCTACATCACACAGTTATTTATACTGGGTAGTGCCTGACTGGCCACTCTGTACAACATACTGTACAAAAGCTTAAACAACACTCTTCCCATCCTAGAAAGCTTTCAACTCAAAGATCAAATCCTAAAGATAGCACAGGCTTAGTTACAGTCCTGAGACCCAGGAACATGGAAATCTGATTTATTCCCAGAGCTATATTTAAGCACCCGTGTACATGTGAGTACAGTTACACAGAGATACAGGTAGGTTGAACTCAGCAGTTTTATTGCTGAAGGAGTGATTATGACCCATGAATACATACATTCTGCATGATTTAGATCCTGGTCTGGTCATCATTCCACACGTCTGCTCACTCCCCTATACCCTGAACAAACTGTTATTCAGAAAAAAACAGCAGCATTCTACCTGGAATTACAATTTAGCATTGGCCTAAGGGAAGCTTTTAATGCAAATGAACCACTGGGCTCAGGAAGAAGGCCAAAAGAGAACATTTCCGCTCAGGACACTGCATTATCATGAACCTCTTTATGTAGCACACAGGGCTGCTCCTCAGTGCTAAGGTTACCTGCAACATCTCAGCTCCTCACATCACCCTATCAGATGTGTATGCCTGTATCACCAGCAGGTATTCTGCCACAGTTCCCCCAACATCAGCTGTGACCCATTACAGAACTCAATACCCATTCCCTTGAGAATTTCAAGTTATCTTACAGAGGGTATTAAAGAGCATCCTTCCTCAAGGTTGTGCATTAGCCCTTTTTTTCCTCAAAGACCTGTTTGCCCATGGCTTTGAACTTCAGCTTTTTCCTTTGAGTATAAACACAAGAACATTTTGCTTCTTATGATACCAACTTTAGGAAGCTGTGACCTGGTGCAGAGCATGCAGCACCATAGTCTGGGGTACAGAGCATAAGCATTGAGAAGTATCATCTCCCATATTTCATTTAATTTCACATATTTCACTGGGCTGATACTCAGAGCACAGTTCAGAGAACAAGCTAGTCTAGTACCATCTATTGTATACATTTCCTGAGTGTGCATTTTTTTCATGTCTGCGCATTCAGGCTTACATATGGGATTCAGTCCTCACAGTTTAGACACAGAGCTGTGACCCAATCACTGCAATCCAACAAAGGAGACTTCTGTGCCAGACTGAGCAGATTTATCTCTTCAGAACTCACCCTACAGACATTTGCTACTGTTAGTTACAAAACTCTTCAGTAGTAAATTACAGGGTGAAGTTTGGAGTCTGGCCTGCAGTTCAAATGAGTTAAAAAACAACCTTTTCTTGTCTAATACAGTATCACTTCCCACTGGCATTTGGATGTAATCTGTAACAAACTCATCAGTACACTTGCATCACCATAAACTTTTGGTGAGCTCTTGCTAAGCTCATCTCAGTGTAGCAAAAGAAAACAAACACTTGAGTCTCGCAGACAGAGTAAGGAGTCTGTATTAGTTACCATTTCACTGCTTTATTTCTTTAACTCTCTTCACTGGCATGACTACCTTAGGTAGACAATAGAGTTCTTAACCAGTAAAACCAGAATCTGACACATGAAAATGATAAATATTTGCTTTATTAAATTACTTTTATACTTCTACAAAGAAATTTTCTGATGTCCGTTATAGAATCGAATGAAGGGAATTCATTGCTGCCTCTGCAGTTACCTAAATTTAGTTACAAAAAGGTTGTAAAAAGACCAGCCTATTCAAGTTACATAAAAAAGGCAGAGAATAGACAAGTTCCCTTAGGAATCTTGAGGCTCAGAAATATAAAGTCCCATAATACAATGAAATTAAGAATTCAGCAATGTGTTGAACAATTGTAAACTGTAACTGCACTAGTGGACCACATTATTCAGCAGTTTCCTTAAAGGTATGAACTGTGAACTGAACAAAAAGTATAGCTGACACAGTAAACCTCATTTAGTTGTTCTCCCTTTCACTCCCTCCAAGTCAAAGTTGTCAGATCAGCATTTAAATGATAGGAAGGAAACTTGCCTCCATAAATATCAGAAATTTCTCCATTCCATAGCTATTTATATAAAGTAACTAGCTGTTACAAATCAGTTTCAAGTAAAACAGGTGGCTGAGGCAAAAATAATCAAAATCAGATCATACACAATTTTACTGTAAATACAGTATTTTGAAAGATAAACACATAACCATAGCACTGACAGGATATCAATGCTGCTCTATTATAGACATGATGTATCAGTAGAAAATTAGGATGTCTATTATCAAAATTGAGGACATTCATTCCAGTCTCTGGTAATCTAATCTTAGTGCAAAACAGATGCTAAGACATATTTAGCAAAAAAAGGTGATGCATTTAAGGCCAAAAAGTTGTTCAGTCATCGCTATCGCTTCCAGATTCACTCAGCTGCAAGTCATTTCCTAGAAGAGAGAGTCATCATATTAGTCATTTTCAAGGAATTAATTTTCTTCTTTCAAGATATTCCCTTTCTCAATGAAAGGTTTACAAAAGCTAATACTAAACAGGTCAGGGAGATTGGACTAGATCATTTGTAAAGGTTTTTTCTAACCCAAATTATTCTGTGGTAAGGAATAAACAGGTGTAGAACCCCAGTGACAGAACCTTAGGTCCTTTTTCTACTATTTTAAAATCTTGGCAGGGAAGCCCTTAGCTTATTTGCACAACTGTATTTATTTGATATCACTACATCACCAAAGACAACACCTAGCTATCTCTGCCACCCACACTTTCATGCTTCATAAGTGAGAAAACTGCTGGTGGATGCAGTTTTGTGAAAAACAAGTTGTTGGGTTTTTTGAAACACATCTGAATGCTACTGGGCTGTGCTTGGAAAACAAAGTGGTGTCTCAATCAAGAAGAGCAGCTCTTTGACATACTATTTAAAGATGTATCAGTGACCTACTATTTCAAACTGGTTTTGGAACAAGTGAACAAACAAAACATCAAAAGAAATTTTACACAGCACTTTAATTTGCTTGCTATATATATGTATTTTTCAACATGAGGAAGTAAGAAGAAAGACTGACTACATTGTGCTTGCCATGGATGTCCATAAGCTTAGGGAGTGGGAGGGAATCTTCCCAGGATGACAGAAAACTAATAAAAAATACAGCAGCATGCTATACACAATCTACATCATATCTAACAACTTGCCACATGTTTTTAAGAGTCTGTTCCAACTAGTGTGCTTTTACTCAATACTTCCCTTGCCAAACAACCATTACAAAAGAAGCAAAAATAATCTCGGGTTGTGCAGAAATCACCTAAAAAGCAAAGAAAAATCATTGAAACTGAGAAGACTGAGCTGGCACACTATTTCCACTGTCCTTCCCTCAGCTGCTGCACCCTCCATGGACCCCTTTTGCAGATGGGTGAAAAAGTAACCTCAAGGGGGTAAATCCCACAAGTCACTTAGATTGTATCTTTTGTTCTCAAGCGTATCCTTTCTGCCAGAACACTGGAGTCTTTAACATGGCTGCATTTAGCCTTCCTTTGTTTTCCACTATGTCATCACTAAAGCTTAGAAAGTGGTACATGTTTCTCTGCAACAAAACAAAACCACTCTCTGTAAGAAAAGAATAGTGAAGATGGATGTTTCCAGCAATCTTTAAAGTACTATATAGTCAATTTTTTTGTTTTGAATCCTCTGTATAAAATGACTGTAAATTTTATCTAAGAAAAATTTTAAAAAGCAATTTAGAAAGGACAAAATCAAGTTATTTTTCAGTAATTATTAAAAACAATACAATATTCTAAAAAATAATTATTTCAAGACAGAGCATTGTATTGGTAAATTAAACTTATGTATTTATCACTCAAAAGAGAGTTACGGTGAATTCTTAGAAATCCTAGCCCTGTTATGCACTACCTACTTTAAGAGAGGACAGAGAGTGTGAACAAGATAATCTTCCAAATAATGTTTCTGCAGCCTTCAAAACTTATTTCAACATAGTTAATAGAAATTACACAAACCCTGTAACACCAGCCAAAAATACCAAAGCTTGTGAAAACCAGCAGATGGGAAAGCAAGAACTCCAAGTTCCAGAGTCAGAAATACGTTAGGATTTACTTCAGGGCAAACTTTCTGCCCCATTTTTATAACCCTACCTCCAAAAACCACCTCTAGAGAGGTGGCAAAATAACACAGTCTAGAGTTGGCAGCTTGTAGATAGATTTGGTGCAAGATTAGAAAGCTCACTTAATGAGGACTCTGAAGAAACATCCAGACTCTACTGTGCTCATGGGGCACCAACGAAGTGGGAAAAAAAACTGTTGAATTCAGTTTTCACGGTGTCAGTTGCTTATTAGCAATATTAATTGGGGAAATAGACTGCACTGCAAATTACAACATTTCCTATGATTTTAAATCAGTGAATACAAGTATATTCAACTGAATTCCTGCTGGTTACAGGGAACAGGGAAACTCGTAGGAGTGATCTGTGTTTCACAGATCTTAGTGGTCACACCAACACCGAACTAATACAAGGGAAAATTATTTCTCGTCTGGCTGTTTGTACCAGCACCAAGGATCAAAAGAAGTGAAGTTATGCTGAATACTATGTACATAACACAAGGCCCCAGAATAGCCCATCTATGCTGAGTTTTCTTTGGAAAGTTACTTTGTTTAACGTAACACTTGTTTAAACAAAAAGTGGACATAAAACAACATATGATCAAATATTCATGAAGGACAGATTTATTAGTGCCACCATTTGCAAACTTTGTTGTAAGGCAAGTTGTGAGCCTATCTAATCAGCTTCTGAAGGTAGAAAGGGGAAGAAGCAGTATTTTGGGGGTGAGAAGTCTTGATCCAGAGATTCTTGAGGAGGTAGATAAGTGTGTCTGACAGAACTATTTCATTACCATGCTCTAGACACCACCTCCTCCATTTTTCAAGTTCCACAAAACCCCAGCTGTGTAATTTCTACATGCAAGGAGAAACTCTGCCCTCTAAGCCTTCCTCCAGCCTTCTGCCTGCACACAGCAAGTCAAAGGAAAACTTCATTAATTACTCAGTATAGCCCTGATTCTACAGAGGTGCATAAACTAGTCACGGACATAAGCAGGCAAACCTTAAAACAAGATTAGACAAGCAAACAGCTTATGCTGACATCTGTTGAATCAGTATTTTATTTTTGCAAAACATTATTTGAGACGGAAGAAATGACTGCACAGAACCCTTACTGAGAACTCTTGCCATTCAAACTAGAACAATGTGCTAACCATTTAGTTTCTCCAGGTTTCACTCCCTTGCCAAATTCCCTCAGCAAGGGAGCATTCTCCTTGAAAGCAACTATTTTGATCTTTTAACTAGTTGAAGTGTCTTGTGTTAACTGCACTGGAGGTTTGGGATGGAATGGTTTTAAGCAGTAACAGCTCTGTAACTATAACAGAATAAATGGCATTAAGCTGAAGAGCTGGGCAAGCTCAAAGGCCTGAGGCTGCAGGCAGAGGTTTTACCTGTCAACACGGCTCTCAAGCACCACCAACTTCCCCTGTAACAGTTTTGATGTTGTCATGTTTTAAGCAGCATTTTCTCACTGTGACTGCTGGAACTGGAGGACTTGGCCACCTGTACTTGTATTTCTTACTGACAGCTTTGCCAGCTGGGATTCTGTCATGGAGGATAGAGCTTAATCTCGTTTTCATAAGAATTTTTTTTTAAAGCACAGAGAATGGGAAATCTCCTTTGTGAATAAGGGTTGAAAGAAATAGCACTCTAAAGTTGTGCAAATTGTAAACATGAAGACATTGCTCTCTACAGTGGCAGTAAAACGAAAGCAGCATTTAGTCCCTTGCACACAAAATCACAGGACTTTTCAGACTGATCTTATCTCTTAATGCAGTACATAACTAAATATCTATGCAGGTTACTTAAGTACCAGGTAAAAAAAAAATAAAAAAAACAACCCTGTTCATGCTATGTATTAAAAGATGGAATAAAAGTAGATCTGCCAGAGCCTAAAATTTCAGTTTAACAAGTTTACATATAAATAATAAACTTTAATGGTCTTAGGCTGCAAAATCAGGGTTGAAGAAAGTCTCTTCAAACAAAGAGCCAGCAGCTAAGCTCCTAACTAAAAGTGTAATAATTTTGGAAAAGTCACCATAGCTGAATACTCAGTTCTATGACTGAGTATTCCTGTTATTTAGGTAGTGGACTTAAGATTCTCTACTAGAGGGATTTTTTTTGTGTGTGTGAGACTTTTCCAAACTCTCCTTTTTGGAATACACTGAGCATTCAATTCCAGGCTGCACAGCAACCACTCTTGAACATCAGAGCTACTCTTCAAATTAAATCTTTATTTGCCTGCATGGGTAGAATAAAATAACATCATCATCTGAGTGCAAATTGCCTCTTGCCTTATATGCAAGGGACAGTTTTGCCATGCTGTCCAGTGGAACAATGCCATGAATAATAGTAACTGGCATTGCTAAGACTACACCATCTCTTCTGTAACTCAGAGTACTGTGACCATAGTATCTTTTCCACAGTTCTACCCAAGAAATTATAAGCATATGTTTTGGGAGTGCCCTGAGAGTTGAAATACTTTCAGTATAAAATTACTGTTCTCCAGTCCTAATGTATAGAATTGGGAGAAAACCAGAAGAGGTCAGGAAATATTTTCAGCTGCATCAGCTTTAATTTAATATCTCTGGGGACCACGAAACTTCTAGCCCAGTGTCTAATTCAGCCTGCTGCTGAACAATCAAACCCTAGCATCACTTCCCACAGTTTTAATTATAACAGAGACATACTTAAAAACAATATGGTTTCCTTTCAGAATCTTGATGTCTGGAATTGTGCACTAAGAAAAGACCAGCCTTTGTACTTACGTAGTGTATTCATCATATGACCACTGCTCTCTTGGGATCTGTTATGACTGGCATCTTTGTCAGGAACAGCCTGTTGTGGTATGGCAGACACAGTAGGCTGAGGCTGCAAATATGGCATTGACATAGGAAGAGAGGGCTTCATTTCCTCATCTTCAGAATCACTGGAACTATTTTCACTACTTGATGAAGAGGATGAAGAACTTTTAGAGTCAGATGAACTGTCAGAGCTACTCAGCTGGTCCATGATACTGGCTTCTGCTTTTAGCTCTGCAAACAATATGATTTGTTTCTCAGTTAACATTCATTATAAATATCAGGAGGACGGAAAATATAATAAAGAGAAAATAATCAACAGACATCAGGTACACACACCACAGCAACTTGAAAAACCCCAAACCAAACCCACCAGAAGAAAGAAAAGGCCACAAGCAAGCATCCAGCCTGTCATGTGGTTTTCTTCTGTTGTAGCTTAGGCACTTCCTCCCTTTCAAGTCCAGTGTTAGAACAAGGGTGACTGTGAACCCAAATGCTTAACCCCACATTCCATGGAGTAATGCATCCCAGAGAGCCTTTAACTTCTGAAACCAGCAAGTCTTCTCTATTTTCCTTAGCACCCCCAAAGATGCCTTTCACTGACGAAAGACTGCAGTTACAATCACACAGATCAGGTAGCTCTAACATGTCTGCAGCTGCACCCAAAATGCCCCCCAGCAGTTCAGCATTACAATCAATACACTTGCATGCACTATGTGACATTTTGCTCAGAATCAAGTTAAGCATGAAGAATATCCAAAAGAACCATCCACAGTTTACATTAGGAAGACTTCAGCAAATCCCTGTTCTCATAGTTGTGGAAGAGTGGATCATGCTGCACAGTATGCATCTCTGATGTAGAGTGGCTTTAGTCCAACATACAGAGGAAGTTGGTTTTGCAGAAGGTTACACGTAATAATTGTGCAAAATGTGAGTGTTGAGAGGAGTCTGAGACAGACCATGAAACATGGTGGATGGAGGACGTGAGGAGCTACACAGGGTGCACAAGTTCCTCACCATACAAGATTGTAACTACCCAGACATTTGTTAAGATAGTCTTACAGGCACTTGGAATACTTCAGGAACAGCTTTGATGTAGCAGATACAAAAAGCAAGTAGGAGAGCAGCTCATCTCACTTCAGATTCACCCAATACAGAACTGGTTGAAGATGAAAGTCAACAAGACACAAGACAGTGCAGAGCTTAATTAAGAGAAGAAGGGAGAGGAAAAAAAAAAATTAATCTTCAACATAAACTTCCATGAAGCCTGCCAACTGAGTTATCAAAGGCCAGTCTAAAGGAAAGGTAGTTAGGCCAGCCTTACCAAAGGCCAGTCAAAAGAAAATGGATTCCAGGAAAAATGGCATCTAAAACAGTGTAGCTGTGGCTACAGGGACAAACTAACTCAATCCTAGGGAAGAACAGAAATAATAGAAGACCATACTGGCCAACTCAAACATAAGGAAAGAGAAGTAGAAAATAAAAATGGAAGCACCTAAGCATCCTTCTGTCACTAAGGGCATGTATAAGAATGTGATCTACAACACATCTGGAGCTGTAACCTGATGCATAACCTAAGGCATCACTCAAGTCCTAAGAATTCCACTTCCTCCTCAGCAATGTCTTGTATAAGAAAAAATTTAAGTGAATGGCTAATACCAAGAACTGAGGAACAAGATCACTGACTTGAATGTTGCTGTAATTTAATCAGACAGAATTTAAAATAAGTATTTTTAACCAGTGAAGGAAGGGCTGTACATGTACTAGAGGATAAAGGCAGGATGAACTTCCCCCACCTCAGAAAACAAAGTTAGTAACAAGTTCCAGGTAGTGTACTTAGGCAGGAATAGTCAGTTACACAACCATGGGATAAAGAATGATTAAGGAAGCAACACTTCTGAAGAGTCTGTGAGTTACAGTGGATCCCTTTGCACTGTTCTACCACACCATGCTGTTACGGAAATGACTTGATACTATTTGGTCTTGTGACACTATAGACATGATACTATTTGGTCTTTGTGTATAAAGATGAATAGTGCCTATAAAACAGCCTTCTTGATCAACTCAGCCATGCTAAAACCTCAGCTGAAACAGTAAATGTGTTTAGGGACAATAATTCAGCCTTTTGGACTCATTGTAAGAAAGCTAAAGCTAAGTGGCAAATCAGGGATCTAGAAAACTCAACTTCTAAGGGTAGATTGAACCAACTGGCATCATTTTGCACAGAGAACAGGAAAGACAGAGCAGCTTCCAAGTATATGAAGGACTGCTCAAGACCAGCAGAGTAATCTAACCTGTGCTTGCATGATAAATATGAAAGTAGCAGTGGGCTTGCTGTCAGACTACCTATTAGGAAGAACCTGAACAGTAAGGAGAGCAGAGCCCTGGAATGGCTTGCCAGAGAGTATGCAGTATGTGTCAACATAAGGCTTTAAGAACAGGTTTAAAATTACATCAGAAATCTGATTTTAGGACAGAAGGATAGATTAGGTGACTTGGAAAGGTCTCTACCATCCCTAGTTATCAATTTTTCTGCATTTTTAGTAGTACTTAAAATGTGACTAGCACTACAGAAGAGTTTGATACATGTTTGTAGCCATCTTGGTGACAACAAATGTTTGGCATCACCACTCCTCCCCAGGATAACAGACCACCAAGAAAAAGCATCATTTTATTCCATGAGCTCAAGTACTCCTTTTTCTTTGCAGCCTTGGATGTATTCTAGTACTATTCTGCAATATAAATTTCTGGTCAGAGCTTAAGACCAAAATGGAAACAAAACCCATCTTCATAATGCTACATCTAAAAAAAAATCTGTTTAAAGGAATTCAAAACAATTTGGGAGGCAGATGTCAGTTCCAGTCAATGAAACTGCCACCTGTCAGCATTTCTGTAGCAAGTAATTACCACCTGCCATCATCCTTGAACTCCAAAAGGAAATAAGGCCTCACATTAAGTGAAATATGAGTGTTGCACCAAACCAGAGTCTCTCAAGAAAACAGTACATAGCACTGCTCAAGGGCTGTTTTATGCTTGGTTTTAGCTGTCTTTTTCACTGGAACCTCATCTTTCACAAGGTTCTACCTGGTAATTTAATGTGCATTTTGAGTTGCAAAGCACTGTAACCTATGTTTGCTGAGTGCACAGAAAGAAAAAAGAGTGATGTCAAAATGGAAGTGACTCAGCTGGTTCCAGTGCCACGACACAACCAACCACATACTTGATTAAAGTAGCAGTGGAAAGCAGAGTCAGGGAGAGAGCAGTGGGACCCTTGGCATTATTAATCCCAATGGTTCAGCTGCTATTTCACCTTGGCAAGTTACAGATACTGCTTTGTTACCCACTTGAGCCAGAGTGGCCATTTGCATGTCAGAGTAAAGCACTTGCATAATCAGCTCTAGTATGAATCTCAAACTAAAAAAACAAACAAACAAACTCACCATACAAGCAAAAACCTCAGCTCTTAAAAACTAATGGTTCTTTAAGAGCAGGATTTCTCAAACTAGAGCTTACCTCGTTCAATATCATCCATGGGAGAAGATGGAAACAATTTTTCTTTTGAGGGAGAGTTTTTAACATTGTTTGGAACCTTAGTTGCATTTCTCATTTGCTGCTGTTGCTGCTCGATGCGAGACTGGACTTTACTACTTCCTTCAGCTCTGTGTGTAAAAGAAAGTTTTTTTAATTGCTAGAAAACAATATGCAAGGAAAAAAGCAGAATACAGGAGATACAGTACCATGGAATTATTTCTCATGCCTTTCTTAATACTATCAATAGAATACCAGGGAAGTTATTACAGTGGCATTATATTTTATATAAATGTGTTTAAATTAGGGTTTGATACAGTGCTAATAACTTTATACCTGGCTACCCAGGATCACTTAATAATAATTCTGCTGGAACTTATATGGATTCAGCAGCAGGAAAAAAAATTTAAAAATCTTAGTTTGAGGAAAACAAGCCATTAAAATTACTAAAACCTGCCACGGAATTATTTTTTTTAATTTCCTAATTTGCAAGTCAGAAGACAGCAGGCAAGCAACTATCCAAAATTATTTTTTTCTCTCTATCTAAACTCATCAGAAAATAGTATTTCTTTCAACAATGTAACAGGTTTTGGTTGACAAAAAACTAAATTTCCACTTCTTGTGAAGTCAGGACTTGAAAGCTATATAGTCAGTGTGCTCAGAAAGCAAACTTTCCACTCCTTTGAACAAGGCCAGGTACTTTCTAAAATTATGTTTTACTAAAAATAGTAATAAGTAGTTACGTATCTCAGTTTACATTCATTAACAAATCAATTTTCACAATGACTAAAGCACAGTTGTTTCTCCTGTAAATCACCCACCTGGTTTTTTTCACAGTGATGTTGCTACTAAGTTTCTCTAGGCGACATTCTCCAGTGTCATGGTTGATAATTAAGATACATTCTTTTAGGTAAGGCTTCTTTGAGCCCTTGAACACAGTCACTGGTGGTGTTGAGCCCTGTTAAATCAGAAGTCCAGTAAGTGTTACTCTGCAGTCTTTTTTCTTAGAAACAGCTTTTCATAAGTGATGACAAGTTCACTACAAGTGATCACTTCTAGCCTATAAAAATGTTACTGGTTAATTCCAATGAGATTCACAGCAGCCACGTCCAAAAGCAGTTGGTGTTTGACTCAGCTTAGCTCAGTTTGAAACTGATTAAATGCTTATTTCCCAACGAGAGCAGGCTCCCTGCAGGGACTCCTTTCACCAAAGGGGGTTTCAGGTCCCATATCAGCAGAGCAGTAAAGCATGGCAGGTAGTAAATTTTCCCTTTCCAGTCTTTCCTGCTTTAGAACTGCACTAGAGCAATAAATACCAAGGGGAAACTTGCCCTGCCAACGTACACACGAAGCTTTTCTGTGTACCCAAGGCTGCTGGGTCATCCTACGGCACATTCCCAAGGCAGCCAGCACACTTAAAGTTACAGCACAGCTGCTGAACCTTTGGATCTTTCGTAGTTTTACATTCTTGGAGCAATTGTTTTTCTACTCTAAAAAGTCAGGCAGGCAGCTCTGAAACAGCAGTGAGACTTTATACCCTTCCATATGCAGTATATATCCTTATGACAACAAAATAAATCATTCCCTCACTCTTCAGCCACCCCACTCACCTCAATATTTGGCAGTGTTATTGTCACCTGTTCACCTTTGCCAACTTCAAGGTCCCCTTCGCAGGACATATCAATAGATGCTGGTTTGAAGTCATCTAAATATAAAAATAAACTGGATTATTTACAGGCTTTTCAGGCATCTTGTAATTGTAGACACCACTTCATTGCAGTTGGAGGCTACTAAGTTAAAGCCATTTTTTGCTGTGTACCATCTATTGCTCCCCTGAGCAGATCATTCCAAATCAAGCTGCTATTCTCAAGATTCAGTTAAGTGTTAAAACTTTTCAGGTTTTAACCATAGAAAAATGTTTTTAGGTTTCAGTGGAAAAAGAGGCTGAACAAGTTGTGTTGTATTTCAAAAGATAAATCCTCACATAACTACTTTCAAAAGAATAATTAGTTCTTGAAAATGTTCATCCCAAACACGGGAGATGTAGACAAATGACTGAAAATGCAAAAAGCATCAATCCTCAATATCCATTTCTGTATCTGTTTCTGACTTTACTATAACATGAATGTCAGAAGCTGGTCACAACTTGGAGTTTCAGTATAGTCACTTTTGTAAAAAGTGAAATTGCTCCCCAGTTTTACATTAATTTCCTTTTTGTCTTTTTCAACATCAAAAAGTATTGGTTAAAATAAGTTTTAAACAAAAGAAGGTATCGACTTCTGCTCCTCTTCAAAAGCCTGAGACATTGAAAACGAGCACGTGTTCAGGCACCAGCAGAGCAGCTGTTACACAAATTAATTAGGAAATGCTACAGCTAAGAACTGCCTGGGCCCATCTTTGAGAGCCAGGACGGCATCAAGAGGCTCTCCAAGGCCTGACGAGGAGTTCAACCCGCGGCTCCAGGTAGCGCAGAACCATCTCGCACCTCGGGATGCCGGTGCCCTGCCTCGCCCTCCCAACGACGTGCGGAGGGGACCCATCCGACGGCGCATCCTCCCGACCCACGGCCCCGCACACGCTCCCAACCCGCGGCCCCGCTCCCAGTCCACGGCCCCGCTCCCAGTCCATGGCCCCGCACACGCTCCCAATCCGTGGTCCCGCTCCCAGTCCATGACCCCGCACACGCTCCCAACCCGCGGCCCCGCTCCCGCTCCTGGCCTCCCCGCCCGCCCCGTCTCGCCC
>VXBA01000855.1:1278117-1303886 GCA_013399895.1 Serilophus lunatus | reverse complement strand
CCCGCCCGCCCCGTCCCGCCCCGCCGCTCCCCGGCGGCACTCCCGTGGCGGGGGAGCTCCCCAGTTCCCAGTTGCCCAGCTCGGCTCGGAGCCACGGGCCAGGCGGCACAGCCCGCAGCCGGCACACCGACCGACCGAGCGGGCAGGAAAGCCGGGCTCAGACCCCGGGAACAGCCCCCGCTAACCTTGGTTAGGGCAAAGCCCCCCAGGATTTCTTACAGGGGATAAGTGTACAGCAGTTCCAAAGTTTCCCATCAAATCAAAGAGGGTTTGCTCTGATATGTGGGTTGTTAATACTTGAGAAAATTAAGGTACTGATACTTTTAATCTTAACTCCTAACCAGCAGCTCTCTTCCCTTTTATTCAAGTGTTAAAAAAAAAAAGTCAGGTGTCAGAGGATATTTCTGCATGTGCGTTTGATAGAACTGATGAACGTGCCAGTTTTTATGCCTCATTTGTTGGAAAGGAAGAGAGATTTCAAAACAGATTTCAGAATAAATCACCAAATTACAAGAGTCAGCAACAAACCGTAAGGGTAGGAGCTACCAGACGTGGTCGTTAGTCCTCTTTAAAATTAAATTGCAAATTGTAAATTTCAAATTGCAGCATTTGCTTAAATCCCTTTATAGCTTTTTCCCCGCTCTCCTCCCCTTCCACAGTCGCAGACAATCCTCCTAAGTGCCCACAGACAGCACATTACCCATCCCGCACACAGGACACTCTCCAGAGAACACAGAGAGACTGTCTCGGGGATCAGTCTATAAATAACCAGACAACAAAACCAGAAGCAGCAGTCCTAAATTACCAGGACTATAATCCTGGGAGCATTTGTCTCCTAGCTACCCTCAGAATCTTTGAGCACACACCTCTCTAGATGGTAATTATGTACTCAGGGAGGGTGCACAGGCTCCGTGATTAACGCCGCCTGCCTTTAACCTTTGGTTGCTGAATTGTACGGAACTCCCCAAAACTCAGCGCAAGGCGAGAGGGCACAGAGCCAGAGGTTCGGCCCAGCTCCGCTTCCAGCAGAACCGCGGGGAGACACCGCGGAAAGGGCACAACGCGCCAAGTCAGCGCCCAGCCGGCAGCGAAGGGCAGCGCCGGGGCACAATGGCCGTGCTGCTGCCGGCACCGACCGAAACCTGCACCGAAACCCCGGACCGCCACCCCGCGGCGCTCGGCTCCCGGCTGCCCCCCAAAACCCCGGGACTCGGGCAGCCACCGAGCCGGGCCATCCCTGCTCCTCAAGGGACAAACGGCCGGGCCTCCTCCCCGGGGAGCTGCCCCCGGCACTCACAGCGGACGGTGTGGAAGGCGCAGCGCGGCTGCTTCTCGAAGCTCTCCCCCAGGTTCAGCACCCGCGCCTTGGGGTCGTAGAGCGACGGGACGGCTCCGTTCATCGCGGCGCTGCCTCCTCACNGCCGCCAGCCCCGCCCCCGCCCAACTCCGATTGGTCGGACGGCGCATCCCTCCGTCGGCTCCCACCAATGGGGCCCCGAGAGGCGCCGGTCCGCACGCGGATATGTAAATGACACCCTCCTCCCTCCGCGGGGATCGCTGGTTGGCGGAGGGCGGCCGCGACCACGCAGCTGTGCGGGGAGGGGGGGCGCGGGGGGCGGTCGCGTTGGAGACGGCGGGTTTGGCGTTCCGGGCCCCCCGTTTCTCCCCTCCGCAGTGGCGGAGCCTCCGCGCGGCGGCGGCGGCGGGAGGGGCCGGGGGGGCGCGCGGGCCCCTCAGAGCGGCCCGAGGCGTCGCGATCGATCGTGGTGCCGATCCCGGGGCTGCGGGCGGAGAGGGCCGCGCTGCCTCGCCTCCTCGCTGCCCGGCCGGAGCCCCGCGCTACCGGCAGAGCCGGTCCGGCTGCCCGCCGCCTCGGGAGGCAGCGCGGCTGGGGCTCCCTCCGTGGTTGTGCCCTTCCTGAGGGGGGAACCTGCGGCCCGAGGCTTCCAGCCGGTGGTGCGGGAGCTGGAGGTGGGGGGGAGGGGGAGTAGTGGCGTGAGGCCCCCGCGGCTGCAGCGCAGCAGTTGGGAAGGGCCGAGGCCGGAGCCGATGCCGGTGTGCCCCTGGGGCAGCTCCCCATGGCAGCCGCGGACCCCCAGGTCCTGGCCTTGGCTGCTCAGGTGACTGAGACCAGAGAACAGGACATCCCCCTGCTGCTGCTGAAGTTAAAGGGTAATTAAGTGCCGTTCCTAAAATAAAAGGACGAGCCGGTGAACTATGGACAGTCCTTCTCCCTTTTGCCTCCTTAAATACTGGAGGTTTTTCCGAATATTTGTGGCAGGCCGGAGGCTGTGTTAATGCCATAATGCAGCTTTTCCTGAGGGTGGCCCTTGGCTTGGCCCCAGTAACGAGGACGAGCTGGGGGGGCAAAAGGACACGAGTCTTTCCTGTCCCCCCGATGGTGGGACCCTCGCCCTGCTGGTACGGGCAGGGATCTTGCACTTGGTCGGGGCTTTTCTCCCAGTGCTTTTGGGCAGGAAGCCGGAGTGGTTGCCGGCGTTGAGGTTTTCAGTCTTGCCGTCGAAGTGTATTCTCTGTGACTCCCCTGCCTTCCCTCCTGCCACCCAGCCACGGCTCCCAGCAATGGCTGGAACAAGTCAGGTCCTGTTCTAAATTGGGATGTAATTATAAGGAAGCTATATGTTTCTCAGTGGTTGTGGGTTTATCTGGCCTAGGAAATTCATACAAATGGGTCATATCCCAGGTAATGTATGTTTTGCAGCTAAATGTGTAGACAGAAAATCTAAGTTTAGCTATCCTTCCCAATTGTCATATAATCTTACAAATGGCTTGTAGCTGTGGGAGCACAAAATGCCGACAA
Source organism: Serilophus lunatus (assembly GCA_013399895.1). Classification (NCBI taxonomy): domain Eukaryota; kingdom Metazoa; phylum Chordata; class Aves; order Passeriformes; family Eurylaimidae; genus Serilophus; species Serilophus lunatus. The sequence goes on along the minus strand of VXBA01000855.1, from coordinate 1,301,065 downwards.
AGTATTTTATCCTGTTGTTAGCACTTTTGCAATTACTTTAATCCTGGCTCTGTGTACACATACTCTTCATGTATTCTAATAAAAGAAAAAAAAATGGCACATCAGAATCTTATGCTCCTCTTTGTCTCTCTCCTGTTTTCTTCCCACAGGAATTTTGGGTAGCCCTTCTTTGGGATGTGAAGAATCAAAGAAAATTAAGCAAGACATATATGATTATGGTCTCACTCAGTACTGCTTACTGGTCCTTAAGCAAGACCACTCTCGACTGCTGGGAGGTTGGGCTACTGCTGCCCAGCTAGCAGAGATACTAAGGTAAAAAAAAACAAACAACAAAAACAAGCCAAGAAGTTTCCTTTCTGTCCTTTCATCTTGCACTTTCTCTTTTCAAGCTTTAATACATTGGCTGCCATCCAGAACAAGGCTTGTTGTTCAGGAAAGGCCAGGGTTAAAGTGCAGGGAGCAGTCAAGAGCAGAGGGGTCAGGCATAGCCTAATTGGCCCTGTTTAATTCATTTGCATTGTGTTTCACTGAGCTGGGTAAACTGTGGTGGGAACAGGGCTTTACCTTTTTTTTTGTGGACAGCACTCATCAGTGCAAAAGTTCTTACCCAGTAATGGGTACTTTTGAATTGTAGTTACTTTTAAAGATGTGTTCACTTAGATTTCATCTTGTGAAGATCTTCAATCTGACTGACTCACAGCTTGGCTTGACTGTATTTAAATATCTATTTAATACACCTATTTTAGGTATCTATTTACATTTTTAAATATAACAGATGACATGGTTCATGCAGAGTAGATAACCTGATACAGACATATTTTGAGGATGGCATTGTTAAATTTAATTTGTAGGTGATAAATAAGAAAACTTAAATCCCCAGTGATCCAATCTCAATTTTAAATGTCAGGAAAAAAATAATACGTTTTAAATTTTCCCCAAGTTGTACTTGGTTTTGACTTAACTAGGGAGCAAAATTCTAAGGCATGAAGTAATTAGGCGACCATCTCTTATTTATGCCATATCTGCAGTATGAATTTTTAATGTGAGAAATTTCAGTAAGAGACGCAAGATTTATCACCAGAGTGATAAATCTTAATTCATCCCCTATAAAGTGTTTCAGTTTTCAGAGAACACTGAAGTTTATTTTAGCTGTAAAAACGTCCTTTTGTAACTAGATGAATGTCAGCTTCATGACTAGAATTTGCTTTCCAAGGGCTTTGGTAAACAAAGGTTTACATGCAAGCGTTCCCAAAAAGCCAACGAAGCCTTGATAAGAAGTCATAAGAAATCAGGAAGATTCTTCTGTTGCACTGGTGGCCGTGCTGAGTGCAGAATTGAAAATCTTCCCAGTTGTAAAACGTGCAGTTTCTTGTAAAAAGTCTTCCAGAAACAACTGACGTGTTTGCAGTGAGTAAAATAAGAGCTGAGATCTGAGGAACAGATTTCTAGCCCACGTCTTCCTCAGCCAGAGAAAACTTGTAGACAGGCTTGCTGAAGATTTTGTGATAAATAGTGGGGTTTATATGTATTTTCGTTGATGATGAAGGGGGTGCATATCAGACAGGCTTCTGTATCAACTTTTTGTTACCTTTCTATTTTGCTTCTTTTTTTCCCTTCTTTCTGACCATCAGAGCCCTTCCCTAACATATGGAACAAGCCTGAGCAGATCCTGTGAAGCTAAAGGAGAAAGTGCCTGGGATATGCTTTAAACTGAGAAATGCCATAATAGGTAGTAGTGTGGTCTCCAGTGATTCCTCTTCCTTTGGAGGCAGCCACCTTGGAGCCAGTCACAGCAGTTAGCTCTTGTTCAGTGGTGAATTGTCCCGTGCCAGTGAAGCATTTCTTCTCTGATGACGTGACATTCATTCAAAGCTGTTCAAACAGGCCTTTGACTATTCAGGTTGATGGGTTTTTTTCTTTTCCATTTCAGTCATTGTTGTGTAGGGCTAGAGATGAAAGAAGATCCTGAGGAATTTTACGAGAAGTTTCTTCCTTCAGCTCTAGACAACCTGCTGCTCTTGGGAAAACGCTTGCAAGCACGATTTATCCGGGCAATCAAGGTATTTAAATTTCATAGTTAAAAGAGGAAAGAACCTCTTTAAACTTTCTAAGGTCCTGTATTGGATAAGTAGGATATTATTCTAGAGACACTATATTATAAAAATTTATTTTCCAGAAATTACAGCAGTTTCTCTTGTGCCTTGGAGCTTTGAAACCGAAATCTGTTCTTGTTTGTGATGTGCCATTGCAGCATTCAGTCCACGACTTGTGCAAAGCCAGTTTGCCACCACAGGCCTGTTTAGAAAGTTTGGCTACTACTTTTCACAAGTTTTAGAGGTAGAGGGAAAGAATGCAATTATTAGTAGGATTGAAGAATTAGAGCAGTATAAGAGGAAAAAAAAGGCAGCATCCCAATCTTAACTGTGTCTTAACTTTCAATATCATTAGTTCAGCCTTTGTAATGACTCAGTTCCCACTGCTTTTATCCAGGTTTACAAAAAGTGGCTTAGGAAGTCCGAAGATTTTAAATCAGATTTTGTTGAAGTTTGTTTTGCCATACAATTTCTGCTGCAAAATTGGCAAAAAAATTCCAAGAATGTTCACTGCTTCTGAACCTGCACATTGGGAATGCTAAAGGCAGACTTTGTGAATTTATTAATTTAAATACTTCCTCATATTCCCCTCCCTCTTTTCAGAAAAGGAGGGGTTTGCCCATCTATGTTCCCTCATGCCTCTGAAGCATTCTGTTTTCTAGAATCAGAAGGAAAAAGCCCAACAAACAAAATCCATGAGTAATTTAAATAACCAACCTCATAGATTCTGATAGTTTCTTTTAATATTCCTGTTTCCCCGTATTATCTCAGTTTTTGGCTCACTGGCTTCTTGCTCTTAGTCAAAGTTTTCCTATGAAGTTTTCTGATAGACACCACAAACCATCAGTTCTCAGAAAGCTTCAGTGCAATAATGTGCCTTCTGTCAGTCCAATACTTGAGAAGTGCATTTAGTGCTTAAGAAGGAAGCTTCCTGAAAGACATCCCAGGAGACTCAAGCCTTATCCACAATATGTAATTTCCCCCACACTTTCTTGTTATGTCTCAGCCTACGTGTTACTTGAGTCATGCTTGTGGGCAAAGATTTCTTTTGAATGCAAATGCCGTCTTCATTATAATTAGTAGTTTGTCTTTTAAACTTTGTGGTCTCAGAGGTGACTGGACACCCAGACTTGGTGCTTGCTCAGTGGAATTTTGGAAATCCCACTGTACCAGTGGAGATTCATAGTTCTGCCCTCATTTGCTTTTTGTGCAAGTCTTTGAAGTACTGAAGGAAGTACTGAAACAGCTTTCAGAAACTGTCATGTTGCCAAAGCGCAGAACAGAAATTAATTAATTGCTGTTATTTTGTATCTCTCCTTGTCAGTAAGGCCCGAATACAAAGTTAAACCTTGACTGATGGCTGGGACTTAGAGCACAGATAGGGCATAGGCTTTCCTTAGTTTCGTTTGTGGAGGCTCAAGTAATGTGGGAGATGCCAGGCCATGTGTTTTATAACAACATTTGTCAGCAGTTCAGTGCTATCAAAAGCCCATTTGCTGTCCCCTCCCTCCCCCCAGGATTCTCCATTTCCAGTGGCATGTGGCTCACACCTGGAATACAGACTCTAGGCTGTGCATCTGTATGTGCATTCATGTGTTAAAACCTGAATTCCTGCTGGTCATAGGAGAGCACTGGAGCACCTCTTGGGTGAAAAGAGGCTGAGAGAGACAGGGTTGTTCAGCATGAAGAAGAGAAGTCTCTGAGGAGACATTATATCACCTCCCAGTACCTAAAGGGGCTACAAGAAACCTGGGCACGTAGTGACAGGACAAGGCGTAATGGCTGCACACTGAAAGAAAGAGGTTTACATTCTATATTGGGAAGAAGTTTTGTACTGTCAGGGTGGTAAAACAGTGGAACAAGTTGCCCAGAGCAGCTGTGGATGTCCCATCCCCGGAAGTGTCCAAGGCCAAGTTGGATGGGGCTTTGAGCAACGTGGACTATTGGAAAGTGCCGCTGCCAGTGGCAGGGGGGTGGAACTAGATGATCTTTAAGGTCCCTTCCAACCCAACCATTGCATGATTGATTCTATGTTTTTTTTCCAGTCCAGTGTTATCACAGGTAAGTACATAATGTAGTCTGTTTGACAAATGGATCGAATTTCAGCTTAATAGTGGTTTGATGTTTGCTGCCAGACCTCCAACTATTATGTGCCTCTGAAGCTTCACCAAACCAGTTTTTAGGGACCTTTTCCATTTTAACTGTGTCCTTGGCCACTTTGTAAATTTATTTTTTTTCCCTCCTCTTTAATCTTAAGTAATATATTTCCCACTTTGTGCATTAAATCTATGATGCATTTTTACTGAGCTATTATTTCACTTCTTATCCCTCCTATGCTATCAAATATTTTTTAAGATGTAAACAAGACTTCTCTCCCCTTGCTACGATTTTTTAATGAATGGATGGTTTTACTTTCTTAGTATGTGAAGATCTTCTTAATTGATCTCTGATGTCAAAGGACTCACAAGTTGGGGGCAGGGGTTTGCCTGGTTCCTACAGTTTCACTGATATCATTTGGTAATTTGGTGGAGTTTTGATTCCTGAGGCATATAACCTTCCCACTACATCAAGCTGCAGTCCTTAGTGCAGATACACGTTTTTACCTACTTCTCTTTTGTTTAGGATAAAGAAAAACAAGATTTTCTGCACTGGTTCCAAACAGTAACTGATGCCATCTGCTGGCTGTTTGGTGGGCACGTTCAACTAGCAGCTTGTGGTAAGGAAAATGTCAACCCATAAAACGTCTGAACAGTTATTTATGGCAACTACAGGTATCAAGAATCACTCTTAACCTAATCTCCACCTAGTTTTCTAGATTGGGGTAGATGGCAAATCAGTCTCTTAAAGTATTCAGCTCAACAACAATATCTAAAATGCAAAAGATCCACTAAAGGGAAATACTCAGGAGTTCCCCTTCTAGTCTTTCAGGGACAAATGTTAGAAGTGTCTTCCTGTAATTTCCCTTTGTAATTCTATACCTTAAAGTTTATCTATTTCTTTCCCCAGTAAAACACAGTTGATCTTTTCCTGTGTGTGATTAAAATATGCAGAAATTTGACCAGAGTACATTGCTGGCCCTGAAGAGCGGTCAGAGTTGGAAATCGAATTCTAAAGCTGTTGGCATGCCAGGAAATTTTACAAATACCTAACAAACTTCACTAGACATTTCTGGCCAAAATAAGCTTTCCATTAAACTGATGTTAATCAGGCTGATTTTAAAAAGCACAATGTGTTTTTTTTGCTTCTAGTACAGAACAAAAACCTAAGGATCATAAGATGTGTAAATAAAAACACAGTCAGAAAAATTACTGAATATGTAGACAGTGAAGAAAAAGATGATGCTTTAATGACATCAGAGGACTTGCAGTGAATAATCTGTTGTCACAAGCTGTCAAGGTTGAAGCCCTTAGCTTTTTTGGCTATTGTTGCCCCAGTGATAACTCCACAGTTGTAATAAGAAACTGGTACTAGTGTAACAGAAGATTTTAGAGCTTTTATTCCATTGCAACATCAGTGCCTAGGAAAATCCAAAGGCAGAAAAAACAGAGTTCATCATGTTTTTTGGATCTTGAAGTAATTTTCTTATTTCAGTAAGGTTCATTGTAAAAATTATAAATGAGGGAGTTTGTTCCAGAAACAGTATCTGGTTTTACTCGCTATGGCTTATGTTCCATAGTGAAGTTTATTTTATGGTATTTTCATGTCTGGTTCTGATTGTGGAATTTCTTGTTTGCTTGGTTTTGATTTTTTTTTTTTTTTTTTTGCAGTACTGCAAAATAATCACTTCCTGCAGTTGTTAATAACAGATGATGTTGAAACAGCAATTATAATAATGTCTGTTTTACACAATATTTTGAGGATCAATAGGTCAGTTGTTTTCATATAATTACTTTTCTAAATTATAAATTTAAAACTGGTTAATTACTGCTTGATAAAATAAAACTTCTTCATATACAAGAATTGTTTTGTTGCTTTGATTTTTTTTTTCCCTCTAGTCTTTGTTGTAGAAATAGAAAGAAATTAGTAAATCTGGGGGTTGTAGCTGGTTAAGTTGAGGGAGTGGGAATTGGTTGATTGAAACAGTAGTACTGCCTGGATCAGGTTGCTGGCCCAGCTAACTGGGCATGTTGGATTGCTATGTGGGCTGCCATATCTAAAAATAATCACTGTTAAAATGTTCATGGTTTTTAATTAACACTTCTATTCTGTCCCCCTCTCCCTTTTTCCCTCCCCCTTTTCTTCTTTTTAAAGTTCTGCTTTTCTTCAAGTTGACAAAGAGACCCTTCATTCTGTTTTGGATGAACTTGTTTATAAGCTTTCATCAACCACCAATCCTGCTGTGGGAAGTGCTGTCACAAAACTGCTGTTGTTGGTGGTAAAATTGTGCAAACAGCTTGTGCAGTTACTCACAGCTCGCTACAAAGGTTTGTAAACATACATGGCACCCTCACTCAGCCTCCTCTTACAGTCACTCTAAGAGTGCAAACGTGGAGGTTTCCCATCTTGGTTCAATAACTGTCCAGTACAGATGGAAACTGCTTTTGGGGGTTTTTTCCCCTCTCTTCATTTTCATTGTAGATTAAGGTACTGTGCCTCTTTCCATTTCCTAGATTTATTTTCTTCTTTGTATTGAGGACTCTGCATGTGGTAACTTGTCTTTTAAACTAGTTTGTCACTTCCAGCTTTGATGGGCTTTACTTCTTTCTGTTTCCCTGTGCAGGTTAGTTATTGAGAGATCCCTATGGTGACTAAGAAAGAGGCTTTGATGTTTGCCAGGTCTTTTATAATCTGTCTCTTATTGTTGATCAAAATTATTTGTGAGCAGCCTCAGTCCTTTGGGGACAAGGACAGTAAGAAGTGGGAATGCTAGACAAAAACATCCAATTCCCATTTTCTGCGTGTGTGCTGACCACTTATTAGGCAATACCAGTCAGATAAATTTCTGGACCAGATGGACAACTTTGCCAACCTTTTGCCTACAGAACTGAGTGGGGTGGCCTTCCTTTTGGTATGAAATTAAGTATAGCATGCCTAAGGCTGGTATCACATTGTAGGTTCTTGTGAACCATTGTGGGTTCTTCTGGGATGATCTGGTCATCTTGGCTGTAAAATGCTGGCTTCTCTGAAGAGGTGCAAGTCTCCATCAAAGGACTGTGCTTTGTTTTGCTCTAGAATCACAATATGCCACAGTCGTTTAGAAACTTTTCATCTCTTTTCTGTACATGTTTCCTCTTTCCACTAAGAAAAGAAAAAAAATTGCTTTTTTTTCTAAAGTTAGAGTCCTTATGTTAATTTTCATTCAGGTTTGGAATCCTTTAGATAGTTTGAGGAATAACAGCAACTAAGAAAGCATCACAGCATTTCCACCATCTGTCCATCTCACTGAAGTCACTTGGCTTCACAGTCTCGGAGCTGTTGCCAGTGTGAGGTGCTTCAGTGTAAGCTTTGCCAGGGAAGGCAGCCTGCCCGAGGTGAGGACATCACCTGAGCCTCACAGCTCCAAGGGTAGCACAGCCTTCATGTCAGGTTTACAGGAGGGCCTGCTCTTTTTGTCTGCATGAGTTGACACATCTGAGAGGCTCGCTTGGGGTGCCGTGGGGTCTGTACAGACACTGGAAAGGGGTTGTGTCAGACCCATGGCACGTCTGTGAGGGAGCTGCCTTGTGTAGCCAGACTCCTGCTTTTGCAGGGCTCAGGCAGCCCCACTGACTCCATTTAGAGTCTCACCTGTCTCCCTCCTGTCATTGTCTTTCCGAAATGGTGCATGTGGTACCACAGAGGCACCGTTTTGGTTTGCATGGAGGGCTTGATGCTCCAGATCCAGATCCTGTTAGTATATATGAATGTTGGAGTTGTGTAGTGTATGAATATGAATATGGACAATGGTTTGAAGATGGAAAAGCTACTTGAGTCTCCAGTTTTTCAGGAGGCTATGCAAACATGTGCCTTGCTTTCTGTCCTGTCTCTCTTCCCTCCAGGTCCCTGCAGAGCTCTTGGGCTCTGGGATTTGTCTGATACAAAGCTTTTAGCAGGTGTTACTTTTGCTTCCAAAGGGAGGGAGTGTATGTTTTTTTTGGGAGGAGCACAAGTGTGATTTTTAGCTACTGCAGGCCCAAGAAGCTGTTTTGTCTCGTAGATTTGGATGTGCATGTGCTCCCAGACTGTGCTATGCAGATAAGACATCAAACAATTCTGGTTATAAATATATAAATTTTATTACAAAAAATAGGAAAACAGTGCTAACAACAGCCAGCATTTCTGTGGTGTTTCACATTCTTTGATGATGGTGTTCAGCTGTGATCCTTTGCACATAGAATCAGATTTTATTTGTTGACTCCAGTTCATTACTTTGAAATCCTGAAAATTAAAACTCACCTTAGTGGTATCACATGTTGTTTCCCTTTCCCTTAGGATTAAAAGGGCTTTTAAATAAGCGGTGGATTGGCAAAGGATTTGACAGGGACCTCAATCAACTCTTAGATGTCCTGTATTTGGAACAATCCAGTGGAAAAGGAGAAATGCAGGTGATTAATGAGGCTTTTGCATGTGAAATTCTAGCTATATGCAATTTGTATATGTTTAGAATGGATTTACTATGACACTTTTCAAAGCCTGTGCTATTTTTTCACTCTGAATTTTTTAATTTCCTATTTATTATTTTTCTCTTTTTTTAAAACATTAAGAAATTGCCCAGTGATTAAGATATGGGACTGTGACTTGAGAAATTGACTTTCTGTGCAGATTCACCATACATTTCAATACAGTTGTAGGGGAAAAGGCTTAATTATTTTGGTAACTGTAAAATAAAAATAACTGTGTCTGCTTTTCTCATATCAGTGTTACAAATTTAGATCTCTGAATTCTAGGCAGCATTCACATAGAATTAAGTCATATAGAGAAAATATGCAGTAAGAACACCAGCTGGGCTGTGTTCCTAATAAAAGAGATGGCGTGTTTTATGAGCTGCTTAAAAAAAATTTTACACACAGGTTTCTCAGAGACAATATTTCAAAGGAAATCAGGGTTATTTTTGTAGAAACCTGCTTTCATCTTCAACAGAGTTGGGTATTTTGTGTTTCAGTTGGTTTGTGGGGTTTTTTAAATCCGTGTAAGAATAGAATTGATATTTTTTTCATGTTTGCATTTCAGTGACTTCTGATCATGCTACAAATGTAACATTTTCCTGCTGCTAATTCTCCAAACTTGTCTTTCTGTCCTCTGCCAATAGGTGTTTTGATTGCCATTTGAAATATTAAGTGCTTTGTCTTTAAAGACAAATTTCTTACATTGATTTTATACATGTATTTGTGCTGTAGATTAATTTGTTTGCCACAGAAAGCATCAATACAGGTGATCAGATGAGTTGCCTTTGGGAAAATGTGGGATTCATAATAACTGTCTTACAAGACCTTCAATTCCCCAAGCTGTACAAATAATGAATTTGAAGCATTTGAAAACTAATGGGTTTTGGCTAAATGTTGAGATTTTCCAAATATGCAATCAGTAATAAAGTGTTTTTATATGCATAGAAAATATTCTACCAACTGTTTTATTAATTTTAGAAGCAGCATCAAGCAGCTTGTATAATCCAGGCTACGTGGAGGGGATTTCAGACAAGGAAAAGGCTGAAAAAGCTACCCCAAGCAGTGATCACTTTGCAGAGAAGCTTCAGGTAAACAGTATGGCTTTTTGAAAAACAGTAATCTAGTAAGAAGGGTTGGATTGGGTTTTCTCAGGTCACAGAGTGACAGGAAAAGTTCAGGTCATCTAATCCAGTGTCCTGTTTGAAGTAGGCCCAACTTCAAAATGGAATCTGACTACACAGGGCCATATCCAGTTTTGGAGGTCTTCAAGGATGGAGATCCCACCATCTCACCTGATCCATTTCCTGGTGCTGGATGATTTGCCTTGTGACGAATTCTTCCACTACAGCCAGTGGGAATTCCCTTGTTGAACTCTTTACCACTTCCTCTTGTCCTTTATCCAAGCACCTCCATGAGTCTGGGTGTGTCTGCTCTGTAACAGGTAGTAGAAGACAGAAACTAGATTTGCCTTCCTTTTGGCTAAACAAACCTCACCTGCCCTTGTATGCCCTATGTGCCACAGTCCTAATTGTCTGTGTTTGGACAGTCTCTATCCCTCCTGTTTGTCACTTCCACTGGGGGGCTCAGCAGAATGTGACCAATATTCCAGATGGGCCCTCGAGAGTGCCAAGTAAAGCCAAATAGTGTTCTTTGACCTGCTTCCCCTGATTGTGCTAGTGCAGCCCACTCTGCCATAGCCTTTGTTCCTGCAAGGGCAGTTCATGAGGTTATTTTGTACCAGGTGTAGAACTTCCCATTTGAACTTCATGTGGTTTCTGTTGACTCATTTTTTGTGTTTGTGGAAGTTTCTGTGAGCATCAGCCCTGCCCTGCCCTGTGATGACAGTTTGGTAAAGTCAGGGAAAATTGCATCCTCTTCTCTCCCCTCATCCATGGAGCCAGTCATCTCATCACAGGATGCAGTCAAAAATGGTCTAAAATTATATGCCTGTGAGAAATCTATGTCAGCTATTCCAATTCATCTTTCTGTCCTTCCTAGAAATAGCTTCCCTAAGAATTCATTCCCATGGCCCAGGCTCTAAGTTTGGGTTGACACTTCATCTTGAAGATGTCTTTTTGCAATCAGCTGTTATTTCTGAAACATAAAGGTAATGTAATGCCAATATGAGCTGTTTCACTACAGATTTTTTTTAGCAGAAACATCCAAACAAAGTGCTTTTCCAGCAGTACCAAACTACCACTTCTGGTGCCAAAAGCTCCAACTGTCCCTTTCCCAACTGCCAGGCTTCCCCATGAAAAAACTTACTTCTGTGATGCTTTTATGTTTTCTGTGTAAAAATTTGTGGCATATGGAAAACTGTAAGCGTAGCATGGGATTACACGAAATAGCAGTAGAAGATGATGTACTGGTGGCAGAAGAGTTAACTGGTTCACGGTTAACTTGACACAAAATTGCACCGTAAATTAAATCTGCTGTCCTGGTGTTTCCACATGCCAGAGTGCTGCAGAAACTAAAGCCCCAAATGCTTGCTCAGTATAGTGCTTGCAGGACCTCATTCTTCATGAATTTTTGAAATCTTTGAGTCCCAGAAGTGAAGTCACTTCAGTGACCTAGAAATAGTATCCTCTGCCTTGGAGCAGCACTGAAGAATGAAGCTGTGTAAATAATGCTTGTCTCACTTGAAGTAATATTTCAGCAGTAATGTTAGCACATATTAGGTTAACTCTTTTGAGAAATTTAGTGTGAATTCATCATAGGTTAAGGGATCTAAATCCAGTTCAGACTCCACAGCAGGTTTTCTTCAACCTTTTTTTTTGCACATTTGAGCATTACCATGTCAAAACTAGATCTTGGAGATCAATGTCAAATCACATTGCATTGTGACCAAGGTGATAGAAAGAAAACAGTTATGATTTGTTGTCTAGACTGGCATTAGGAAGCTATTGGGCTACCTGAAGTGTACTCTTTAAATTCTGGAAGACTTGCAGGGGCAAGTGCCATGTCTATTGCGGGACACTAGTCACTGCAGCTTTTGTACTAGAACACTAAGAATGACATCCTTGTCACTCCTATTTACTCCACCACACACTTCAAGCTGATACTCCTGCCTTCATCAGGCACCTTGCAAGCCTGCAAGCCAATCTCATAGCCCAGAAAATGTGGGTGTTGGGCCAAGACATAACATGGTAAAGCAGAAGGGAAAGTGTGGTGAGGCTCTCAGCGGTCAACAAACTGCTTGACTGCCTTGTGTCATGTTTTCAGTATTGCAAACATTAATGTGTGCCTCTTAAACAGTTCTTGAGTCTTTTAAATGGACTTTTGAAAGTGTTTGTTTAATATTGAGAGGAATAGAAACTTATTAATGTCCTTACAGTTATGTGTTCAAGGCTCAGTCAGTCCCAGTGTTCTGAGCAAATACACTAATGTACAGCTCCAGTGTTGATTTTCTTCTGTCTGGGTCAAAACTACCGTTAGCATTACACTGAAAAATAGTGTTTGGAACACTGTAAACATGATTTTGGAAGAGCTTTCAATAGGAATTTTTAACAGTCAGGGGCAGGTTATATTCACAGATTTATTTTAGAACAAGTGTGGTTAAATACTGCTGAGGTTGAAACTCCAAACTTGGCTTACCTGCAGCTGCAGTGGAAGATCTTAAACTCTGCAAGTTACAAACTTCTGAAACTGTGGTTTCAGAAGTGTCTCCTAAGTTAATGTTAAAGCCTGTGATCTCTCAGTTAGTTCACTGTTACATAGCTAATTATAAGACTGTTAAAATGGCAATAAATCATGCATCAAAAATTAAACCATTTTATGTATATAAAGCTTGGACCTTGCTCTGTGTGTGTTTTACTTCTGCTCAGAGGCATCTCCCCATCACAGTGTGGTCTTGTGCAAGCAAATACATCTTATCACAAGGAGGAACAGAGAATGAAGAAAAGTATGTTTTGCAGACTACACAGGAAAGAATCAGGATCAAGGAACATTTAAATACCTGACAGACACTATTGGTGGTTTCACAAATGTGCATCTGAGAACGTCATGAAACATTCTTCTAGTTTTCAACCTAGTGAAGCTGAAAAGAATCTACAGGGACAATATTGTTTTATCAAGAAAGTGCCATCAAAAGTCCTGTTTGATACTGTGACTTCATTCATTTTAGAAATAAAATGTTGGGATTAAAATATTAATGAGGTCAGATCAATCGGGATGAGAAGAGACAGTGAAGGGAGCAGGAGTCCTAGCTCACACCTCCTCATAGTTCACTGAGACCATGTCGAAGTGGTCTCAGTAATTATTAGTATTGGTACAGAAGTATGTTAAGTATTTATGTATTAGTCTCTATATTGATATGTTAGTGTATATATAATTGAGATACAGACTATTATTATCTTAAACATTCCAGGGCCAGTTGCAGAGTTTTCAGTTGTCACATCTGCTGGGGCTTTTCCAGTGCCAGGCACAGCACAGCAACATCTTAACAACAAGTCTAGTACAGATCAGGAAGAGTTTGCAAGAAAATTCTTTCCTAGTGTTCTGTTAACAAAGTTGATGGAGAACATGTGTCAGTCCGCATTTTCTGGAGAAAAAGAATCCCTCCAAATTTAAGAAGTGAGGCCTCGACAGCCAACATTCCAATCTACTCTTGCAGTCAGTACAAAAATAATAGTATGTATTATGGGAGGCAGGTGCCATGAATGCTGATGGATGGATTGGAAGAGGTGCATACTGGAGCAGATATTGCTTTTCCTCTTCCTCAGATGATGGGATCGAGGTTGTTCCAGTTCATGCTAGCTGTGAATGTCCCATATAGAGTATGTCCCATATAGACCCCTTCAGGCTCCTTAGAACTTTATCCTAAGTAAAAATTTAGTCTTTGATTTCATATACTGGCTCACAGTTTTTTGTGGGTATAAGAGAGAGTAGTAATTTGTTAGTTTGCAGGTGCCTTCTTGTTGCTTGATGTGGTTCTGAAGCCAACAGCTGGGGTAGCAGATTATTTTGTAGATTTCTTTTCTCGATGCTGGACCATTCAATACAAAGAGAAAGAGAGGTACTTTAAAGAAATGTACAACTTAAAGTAATTGTTAATATTCTTGTGTATTGCAGGGCGAAACGGGAACAGGAGATGCAACATTTAACAAAACAGAAGGAAGATGAGGCTCTAAAACTGCAAATGCAACTTCAGAGGCAGAGGGCCATGAGACTCTTCCATGAACAACAGCTGGCCTTACTGGAAAGAGTCCATGCCAGTATGATTTATATTAAACTATAGCACAAGATTAAACTGTCTGGGACTCCTTAGAAACAGTTTACCCAAATATATTTCCTAATCTTGCATGTCTGTTTGCACTGTAGTCTTACTGTCTCTTCTCCTGACCCAATTATCTGAAAGAGAACATGCTCATTCCCCCCAGGGCTCTGTAACTACTGATCAAGATCTGCTGCCTTCAAAGTGGTACAAGAGAAAGGGAGAGAGAGTTTTCTTGTGTAACAAAGCTCCATTGCAGCTACAAGTCTGTGAGACACAGCCCACAGCTAGTGGACCTTGGGGAAGAGGGGTTTTTAGCTGAGAGCACCCAAGCGTCTTTGGTACCATCTAGTTTGAGGATTAACAATGTGAATTGTTAAGAAATCATAACCCACAGTCTTATAACTGGATTTTTGTTACATTTGTAGGTCAAGTAAATAAATACATGGAAGAAATGGAGGAGAAGTCAGCATTAACTATCCAGAGATTCTGGCGAGGGTACAGAGCAAGAATGATTTTTCATCAACAGAAACAATCTCTTAAGGAATATAAAGCAGCTGTCATCATTCAAAGGGCAGTAAGTATATATATTTTGTTCTAACGTTAGCTAGAACTGAATGGATTGCTGTGATACCTCCAAAAACTCAGTTTATTCTCTTTCTGTCAGTGTAGCCATAGGTTTTTTAAACAATTACTCAGGGGATAATAGTCTAGAGCCACAAGCTGCTTAAAAGGGTTAAAGCTTGCATAGGTTACAAAGCCTAATACAGACCTGTAACAAAAATATGAAAGCTGCTACTTTGAAACCTCAGGTTGGAATGTCACCACACTGCAGATGAGCCAGTAACTTCTTATGCCTGTTGTTACTTACTGTTTAGTGTTCATGCTGATCTTGAATGTCACCTTTTCGGCATCATAGCTGCATTTAGGCTTTTACAGGTGCAGTACTGAAACGTGTTTTTTTTCACTGCTGGATTTCAAATAGAACAAGAAAGCAAACTTCCTGTCTGAGACTGTCATCTTTTCATATGTTCTTTACAAAGGCTTGTAAATTCTTGGAAAAACGAAGAAGGAGGAGACCTGTCTCTCCTTGGAAAGGACCCAAGGGACTGACTGATGAGCAGAGACTAGCTTTGCAGCAGAAGGTGGATGACTACATCAAATTGCATCCGGTCTGTTTCTTAGTCATTTCATAATTTGCATTAATGATGCAACATAAAATACTGTAGGCATGAAATATATTCAGCTTCATAAATTCTGATCAAGATACGTGAGGTATGTGTGTATTAACCCTGCCTGTTTGACAGCAAGGCACTAGGATATTGGGAATTTTAAGTATTAAACTAATAAAAAGTGTCAAAGTGAACTGTAATTGGAAAATTTATACACTTGATGATTGATTACTTTGGAGATAATTGCAGAGGAAGCAAAGTTATTAAGTTAACAACTAAGAACAGCATTTGCATTCCTTGTTTAGGCATTTTTCTTCCCCCAGAAGATTTAAAATAGCCAGCTTCTAATGGTAACAAACTTATTTTCCTCTAGGCTTCCCAAATGTCAGAAGAAATGAGTAAAGAGTTACATGTGCAGGCTCAAGAAAAGCTGGCACAGTTCCTGTTGAGGAGCAGGCTGGATCAGAGAGCAGCACAGCGGAGAGAGACATTGCTGGCTCAGGTCAACACTGATGTGGAGCTGCTAAT
This sequence comes from Serilophus lunatus, assembly GCA_013399895.1. NCBI lineage: Eukaryota > Metazoa > Chordata > Aves > Passeriformes > Eurylaimidae > Serilophus > Serilophus lunatus. The sequence continues at coordinate 1,285,476 of VXBA01000855.1, read as the reverse complement.
GAGTATGTGTTCATAGTTTTGATTGCCATTTGGATTAAACCAATTTAAAGAGAAAATTAGAGTGAGCAGTGGTAAAGTCTCATTTCAAAACTGAAATATCTTTCTTCCTTTGCCATATGCCTTATCTTGAGATTCAGGCTTTGTTAGAGATTGTCCAAGTGTTGCTGTAGGTTAAGCATAGATACCTGCTTTTCAAGGAGCATTTTATTCTTCTGCTAGTCTCTCTCTGATATGTTCACAAGAAAAGCAATGGTCCTGTAAAAGGCATTAAAATTTCTGAAAAGGGAATCTCACACAACCTATTCCTCTACATTTGTTTTGTGTTGTTTTGTTTCCTTGTGTCTTAAGTAAGCTGTTGGTTGAAGCACTCTCTCCTCTTCCACATAAAGAGGAAAATCTTTGAGCTATGAATTCTGAGTCATGTTTTCATTTTCTCTGGCCTGGCTTTATGTGAAATGGAATTGACCATTGTGTTATCTTAATTCCAGATGTGTGGCCCAGAGTGAAAGAGCAAGTGTAGCAAACTGCAGCCACCAGAGAGCACCCAAGCCGGGCAGAATTCAGCAAGTTACTGAATTCCATTATTTAGTCTGTCACGTGCAGTGTCACTGCAGCTCATTGCTCCCTGAGCAGGCACATCAGCAACACACTCTTAAACTGTGCTGGGTCACCCAGGCAGGGAATTCTCAGTGCTGCTGTACCAGAGCAGTGGAAACATCCAGCTGATGTCACCCTGCACTGATCCAGCAGCAGTGACCAGGAGATCCTCTTAGGTCATACTTACCAAAGAAATCATTTTGGTGGATCCACTGCTGTACCTGAAAGTAGTAGTCCTAATTTCCCCCTATTCCTTCTACTCCGTTTTGTATTTATTTTTTCAGATTAGCCTTTATTTGGATCACCTCTCCAATCCAATTTGTCATGCAGTCATAAAACTGTAATGTCAGCTTGGGACAGTGGGATGTGGGAGGGTAGTGCTCCTTCAGTTTTTGTTTGAAATACCCATAAAGCCAAAAAAACAAAATACAGAAAACTCTTCTTGTTCTTACAGATGCTCCAGGGTTAGCAGAGATCACAGAAAAAGATCTTGGTGTCTTTATGAGTCGATCAGTTCCTGTAGCTACCAAGGCAAGACAATCCCACAACACTGTGCTGAAATACGCTCGCTGGCCATGGTGGAAAAAGCTTGGAGATGAGTTTATGGAGGATGATGTAATTCCTGATGATGCCCTAAATACAGAACTGGAAACTCTCTTTATTGGTGGAAGAAAATCCTCTTAGGTAGCAAGCAGAAGAATTCCATATTCAACCAGACTTATACCTTGCACTGTGCACTCACTTGTGTGTGTTTTTAAGGAAGAAAAACATTTGAAAAAGACTGAAAAAATCAAAACCTTATTTTAGTGTATTTTACTTGTCTTAGTGAGAATCTCTTCCTGTACATCAACAGTTGGATCCTATTGATTGTGCTATTTCAAATAGTATTTAAATACTATAGTTGTAAATGAGGATATTTTGTAATTTGTATCACTTTAAAAGTAAATTCATAACCTTTGCCATTTCAGTTCTTATTCACACTGGGATGCATAAAAAAAATCAGACCATTGTAAAAGCTTGGGCTTTTATAGCAAAACCTTTTTATTATGTGATGTGCTTTGAAATAAAGATGGGTTCAGAACAAAACAAGACACCAATTCGAAATCAAGCAAGCACTAGACAGGCTGGGTGCTTTCTCTGTATTCCTCCCAGGTTACTTCTTGCTTCCACCCTTTGTAAGCTCTCCTTTGTTTGAGTTTGTCCGGGAGCTCTGTGTTCATCAATGAAGGCCTCTCGGTATTTTTGTCTGACTTTGTTTTCGTTGAAATGCATTGCTCCTGAGCTTGGAGGGGGTGATCCTGGAATATTAACCATCTTTCTTGAACCTTCTGTCTTCCCTCCAGGGCTTTATTTCTCGGTACTTTACCAAGCAGGTCTCTGAAGAGGTCAGTCTGCTCTCCTGAAGTCCAGGGTCGTGAGCTTGCTGTGCACCCTCCTTTCCACCCTTATGACCTTGAACTTCACCATTTCATGATCACTGTAGCCAAGGCTGCCCTTGAGCTTCCCATTCCCCACCAGCCCTCCTCACTGGTGAGAACTGCACTGCACCTCTCCTTTTTTTCTCCTCTATTTCTTGGAGAAGTGCATTCTGGGAACCTTCTAGATTGGCTGTCCCCTGCTGTGTTGTCCCCCTAACAGGTATTGTGGTAGTTTAAAATGTGAATGTGAGACTGTTCCTACCTGTCTGTAGATGATTTCATCAGCTTGGCTTCCCTGGTGGGGCAGCCTGTAGCAGATCCCCACTATAATGGCATCAGTCCCTGTCCTCCCTTTAATCCTAACCCATAAACTCTCAGTCAGCTCCTCATCCACCCCCAGGAGAAGCTCCATGCACTCCTCTAGTCATTGACAGAGGGCAGCAGCCCTGCCTCATCTCCCTTACCTGTCCTTCCTAAAGAGCCTGTATCCTTCCATTCCAACAGGCCAGTCAGAGCTGCCATCCCACCCTTCTCTGTGACATCAGTAAGATCACAATCCTGCAGGTGTGTGCATATCTCCAACTCCTCTTGTCTGTTCCCTGTGCTCTGTGCATGTGCATAGGGGCATTTGGGTTGGCCCAATAAGGCTGGAGTGACTGCAATTCCTTTGTGCTGCTTTTCAGGTGCTCTTCTGCTGATTTGCGATTCCTCTGCAGACTCTGGGCATCTCTTGCTGGCTCTGGCATCCAGCTGGTGCAAGTGGGATGGATGGATGGATGGATGGATGGATGGATGGATGGATGGAGGTTCCTCTCCCTCAGCAACTGTAGTTTAAAGCCCTTTTTAACCCCTCTTTGTCAGCTGGGTGAGCCTGTGACTGAAGATGCCCTTCCCCTTCTCTGTCAGATGGACCCCAGCAGGTCAGGGTCCCTAAAAGCTTGCAGGTCACCAGCACTCCTCATGCTGCTCTTTTCCTTTAAAAGCATGCACCTCTTCCCATGGCCAATGCAGTGCAGTGCAGCATGGGCACTGTCCAAACTCTTACGTGGAATTGTAGCCTCAGTGTGACCATCTGGACCACCAGCTCTGTCTTCTTAAACCACACAGAATTTGTTTGGTCCAGCAAGGTTTCCAGCCTAGGGCCTCTGCAGGAAGACAGTAACACCTACTGTTACGGACTGAAGGATCCTGACTATTGATGGGACCAGAACAAGAAATTGAGGCTGCCCTGGCGCCAAAGATCCCTGTACTATTTTTCAGGTGAAAGGCCCAGAGAGTCTTAAAACTTAGGTCTTACCTCACTGCAGAGAAGGAAAAAGTACAGTGATTTCTGCTGTCTGTATGTAGGCAGCAATATTGTTCAGCATGTTTGTTTTCCATTCTCTCTAGAAGGCTTTGAGTTTTAATTTTAGTGGAGATGAATGGAAAACAAATAAATAGAAATAGTGGGCAGAAGCCCAAGCCCATTCAGATGCAGCTGATACATTGAAATTAATTACTAGGCAGCTGCCAGGAGGAAGAGCTCTATGTTAATTTTTTTTAAAGAGCTGTGATTTGGAATGCACTGAATTGGCTCACGATTCCTTTCTTGGAGAGTTAACTGCTGGAACAATCCATTAAGTATTTGCTAGGGCACTTGCATGTGTCTGTTGAATCACATATTGTTCTGCACAGCTCTGCTATCAGTTTTAGCTGCACCTGTAACAAGACAGCCGCCCCACAGCCACCAGAGCAGAAGGTCTGTGAGCAGTCACCAAGCTCTCCAGGGGATGGAAGCTATCCCCCAGAAACTGCCAAGCTCTCACGCTGAAAAAGGCCCAGCATGTCTGGATGAGCTGCAGCAAGCCAGCTGTTCCCTCCTAAACACCTGAGTCCCCTGTGCATGTCATGGTCCCCGCTGCTGTGCGGCCACTGACCCAAACTATTTTGAGAGACCAACCTCTGCTGTTTTGTTGTTCCTAATCACCCTTATTCTAACAGCACCTTAGAGCAGGAGATGGTTCACAAAGGGGCTTTGGCGACCGTTATCTTGCCTAAAGAGCTGACCCTACCATGGGCAGTGTTAAATACCAAGTGAATTAGAGAGCCATCTTACCACAAAGCCATTTATTGTAATGGCCTATGGCACTTACTGTCACTGGAGTGGGTAATGAACTCTCCCTTTGAAATATGCAATTTGCTAAAAACTGGGGTGTTTTAGGTGAACAGGGAGCCTAATGGAAGGTGCTGTCTTGCTGGAGGAAGTAAAGTTGCTGGTCCAGCGGCACAAATTCCTCTGCCCCACCACTGCCCTGTCAAAAATGCCTGGTTTTACTTTGTGCTTGTCACCAAGAGATTGTAGTCATCTCCATTTTACAGACGGGGGAAACTGAGGCAAGAGATCCATGAGGGAATGTCCCTATTGCCAACCTGTCAATTGTTCCTGTTACTGTCCCAAACAGAGCGAGCTAGAAAGGAGCCACTAAAGCATGCTGGGACAGAGCTGGGAAATGTTCTGGGATAGCAGTTGCAAGAGGGCCCCAGCAAGAGAGAAACCCAAGCTCCCTCGCTGCCTCCTTTGCTCAAGATGGGAGGGATTCGGTATAGCTTTACTCTTCCTCTTTTCAGGTCTTCCTGCACCACATACACTACATGCAGGACATGTTGCTGGCATTTTATTTCGCTGCAGCTCCTTCTGGAATAAAATACTCCTGCCTGAATAATGGGATCGAGTATAAACAGCTGAACAGAAGCCATCTCCGGTTTGCTATCAGGTGAACAGTCCTGTATGGGTTATACAACTACCAAAAAAAAAAAAACAAACTGTAGGAGAGGCCAGGAGCTAAGATTGGTCCAGTCCTGCTCCCACTTCCCTTTTGTCACAGGTATGCCCAGAAAGCTTGGAGCTGTTACTCGGGTGTAAACATGCAACATGGGTGGGGCAAGCCAGGTAGGGAAAAGAGGCAGAGTTTGGTTGTGCCCAGCAGGTCTGGGCTGTGCCCCATCAGGTAGCAAGCAGGTATTCCCTGGCAGGGTGAAGACAAATCCTGGTCACTCAGAGGAAGCATGGGGGTGCCCTTCACACCGGTGGGGTGACACACCTCTGACAAGGGAGAGGCAGAGGTGGAGCCAGAGCTGCGAAGGTAGTGGTGCTCAGGTTATTAAATATTGATGGCATCTAAGCTGGCCTGTGGGGGCGATTGAGCTGAATTGCAGGTTTCTGTTGCTGTGATAAATTGGACCAATTTGTCATGTGGTTTTGTTTCTTTCCTCCCTTAAGTAAAGCTATATGGGAGCATTATTGCTACAGCTTTGGCAGCAGAAAACAATCCGGAAAACAAAATCCTCTGGTGGATATGGATAAAATGGAAGGACAACGACTGTTCTTCTGCCAAAGGTGCCACCAAAGTCACGGAGCTCAAAGAAGGCAGCAAAAGGAACAAAACAAACAAACAGAAAATTACTCAGCCCTTTCAGAGACAGAGACAAAGCAGTGTCCTCTGCTGGCTCCTGCAATTGAGGAAAATTCCTGTTTATGCAGACAGATACCTTTTTTTTTCAGCTTTAGCTGTAACTGGACTCTGCAAACAACAGGATGCTCATCTCCAGCAGAGACACAGGCATGCGCTCAGGACTGGCTGCTGAGTCCAAGGGCGTCTCCTGGCCTTTCAGACTGTCTGTAACAGGAGATAACCCCGATGCTATTTCACCCTCTAAGTCTTCTACTGGCGATTTCCATGGGAGCAGAATCTGGTAAAAACATCTGCTTTCCACTGCAGAGTATCACATATATTGAGTACAAGAGGAAACAGAAGCTTTCTCCAAGTAGTGGAAACAGGGCAGAAAAGGAGTCAGCTCTTTGTGGGGAGAGCTGCAAAGACCATTGCAGTAGGCCTCCAAGTTCTCCTTATCATCCTTCTTTTTTACGGCACAATAGCACTGGTTCACTCTCCAGACATCCTTGTGTACAGTGAATAACCCTTTAATAAAGAGATTGTTTACTACATGAGTGACATCCCTATACCCAGGGGCTGAGATTGACCAAGGGGAACTGAAGGACAGGTGTCTCCCATCCTCTATTCCCTGCTCTCCCTGAAGGTAGGGCTGAGTTTACCCCAGGTGTCTTCTTGGGACAGAATGACAGAGCCTGGTAGGTGAGGACCAAGGTCAGGACAACGCAGCTCTGGCAATTTTTCTCGGTTGTTCTGGAGAACTCCTCTGTGACCTTGAACACATTCTGTTTCTGTCTGTTCCTTCTCTCAGATGGGGCTTAGTGAGAAGGTTTCATATGCTGAGAGCCTTTAGTGAAGGATGCTGTGAGCCCAGTGCCAGTGAAATCCCTTTCTACTAAGGTGAAATGGGAGTTTGACAGGCTCTGGAAAGAAAAAATAATTGTATAATTGGATGTTGAACACACAGAAATAGCTTAAGGTTGCCATGCTATTTATTTCTCTTCACATTCAACTTTCTGCAGAATTTAGTTCTCTAATTACATCCTCAAATAGAAGCACTGCCTTCACCTATGCTAGATCACTTAATAAAACCTAAGAACATGAGGTATTCTGATCAGGGAATCTCCTTTTAACATGTCTCACCAATCCAGAACTTGCCTGTTCAGAATGAGATGAACACACACACACACACACGTACAAGTCGGGTAACAAGACCCACCTCAATCTAGCACTTCATGGTTGAGGCAGTGAACTGCAGCACTTCATCCTAGAAACAATCAGAGTAATTATTAATTTGCCAAGTTCTTGCTGACTGAAAGGGAGGAGGCGTTCAAGCTGTCACCGTTACCCCTAACGGATAGCTGCGGATGCGGGATACAACTCGTTCCTACGCTCAGGAACAGGGATAAACGGAGGCATTACCGCTGCTTTGGCTTTATTCTGAGAGCAGCTCTGCTGTTTCCAGCGAGACTGCCCGTCACGTGTGAGAGCCTGTGGAGGCTGATGCGGGAAGACAGTCAGGGAAGTCACCAGAGCCGTGCGCGCTGTAGGACAAAAGAACGTGCGATCTGTGACCGGAGATAGGGACACCCGAGGTGGCCAATCTGAAGAGAAGCTACTGGATATGGAAAATGAGGGATCCCAAGCACTGTAAGAGGAAGCCGAGGGCTCACCCAAGCCTAGCTCGGAACTGCCCGGCACGTTGGGGAAGGAAGGGCGCAGGGCTGGGGAGAAGGGCGGGCGCCCAGAGCCGAGCGCCCTAAAGCCGAGGCTGCGGGGCCGCCTCCTCCCGGCACCGCCTCCCGGCACCGCGGGGACCCCCGGCCGCGTCCCCCCCGCACCGCCCGCTCCGGCACCGCGGGGACGCCGCGCTCCGTCCCCTCGGCCCCCGCTCGGGGCGGGGCCCGCGCCCG
>VXBA01000855.1:1221395-1278043 GCA_013399895.1 Serilophus lunatus | reverse complement strand
CCCCGCCGCACCTTGCGGGCGCGGGGCTGCAACAAAGGCAAATGGCTGCGGTGCGGGAGCGCTGCGGGGCCGGCGGGAGCCTCCTGCCCCCAGCCCGGGGCGGCTCACGGGGCGCTCTGGGATTTTTTTTTTCTGAGCTCTGGGTCTCGTTCCCTGGGTGCCCCCGGCAGCGAGCGTGAGCAGGGGGAAAAGAGGCGCTTCCCGAGCCCTTCCCGCCTGCCCCGAACGACACCTGCCCGCCGCTCCCTCCCCTCGGTGCGCCGGGTCCGGGCGAGCCCGGCCGCTCCTCCCGCGTCCTGAAGCTGCCCCGCAGGGACAGGCGGCTCTGCAGGCGGCAGGACTGAGCCTCGGAGGTGCCTGCGGCTGCCTGTGCCGTGCGAGGTGGGATGTCGTGTGCTGGTACAGTATTAGCCCGAGTTCAGTCGGTGGGAAGGGTGGCTGGGCAGCACCAAGCTCCTTAAACCTGCGGGGTCCGAGCGGGTCATTTCTTAATTCGTTTCCATGTGATTCGTAACGTCTTCAACTCCAAGATGCGTTTCCCCAAATTTATAATAGGTTTTGACACCCGAGGTGCTAGCAAGGGCATCTGTTTGAATCCAAAGAGGTAGAAGTTTTGCTGCATTATTGAAAACAGAATTCCCTGGAGGGAAATCTATAAAACCTACTCCTACCGTTTCCATTTACACTGCAGCAAAGCAGCGCTGGGTGCATCTACATTTTTGCCTTCCCTCATTTCCTAGTCACTGACACTGAAAAGCATTTTAAACAACTCTCTGTTTTTTGTTGATATTATAATAAGGCCTGAGGGCTTGGTAATGGTTCTTTCACTCTCAACCTGCTGCACAGATACCAGTTATGACTGGAAACACTGGTGCAAGTTGGGGAGGTTTTATTGATCCCATTTTACAGATGAAGGAGCAGATCAGAGATGTAGACAGATTTAAGTAGAATCCAGAACCTAAACCATTATCTCATAGATCCTCTGTTTAAAGTGTTCTTCTCCATCTCCTTTAACAAAATTCTCTCCTAATTTCACTGGCTGCTCTACAAGCTGTTTTGGGCACTATCAGACAGTGTATGCACTGGGATTTTGAGACACTGCTCTTGCATATTGCCAAAAATTATGTGTCTTTAGTGCCATACTCTTGAGAAGCATGGTTTCTGAGTAAAACGAGTCCCTCTTTTTTGGTCTGCACTGAGGAGGAGCCCAAAGGCTCCATCACAAGTGCATTAAGCAAGATATTGTGCAGCCAGACAGCAAAGAGGGCACAGAGCTGATGAGCCAAGTACAGAAAGCCTGGGTATCTGCTGTGATTCCTTTGAAAACTTCCCCCAAAGAGAGATGGTCTCTCCTCACTAAGACTCTTTTAAGAGTGTATTTCCAAAAGCAAAATAAGTCGTTCCTATTGTGACTGTCACTGTGAAGTCTCCTGATCCTAGCCTGGTTTTGAGTCTGTCCACTTGCTTTCATGGCCTGGACAGGAGGTGGGCTGTGTCTCAGGTCTGGTTCACATCCTCAGGCTTTGCTTATCTTGATCTCCTTTAAGGCCTTTAACCGGAGAACCCCAGCTGCAGTCTCAGCTTTAAGGCTTGCCCCATCTGTAGAGCACTGATGGACACAACAGTAGCCCCAAAGCATTTATAAAGTTTTAAGCTTCTTAAGCTTTGTCTGTGTAAGAAAAGCCTACTGCAGACTAGGTGATGATGTACAGCCCCCAGTAGTCACAGAGGAAAGAGGCAATATGAATGTTTTTATGGCTTTTCTGAGTTTAATATCCATTGGGTGCTTGCTGAGACTGATTTAGTTTAACAAGGTATTCTGGAAATCCTGGTTTCTAAATATTTAAGCTTCAAGGAGGTCAAGTTCCACTTCTATTACACCCCCCCAACCAAACATTTACCCCCTCAAACTAAAACACCTTGGTGCTGCAGGTGCAAGAAGCATTGTTCATTGCTGGCAGACAAGATGTGGGACCATGTTTTGTTTCCTTTCCAGTGTTTCTGAGGACAGTACTTTTAGAGGAGAGACAGCAAAAGTGTAGCTCCAGGGCCTCCATGGCTGGGTATCAGCCAATTACTGTCATGTCAGATTATCTGTATGGCACATCAGCACTCATTTGTGTTAATACAAATGCAACACGACTGTTCCATAGTATTGATGGAATTATTGTATTTACAGCCATGTAACATGACTAATTGAAAGGGAGGTTCTGATTACAGAACCATGGACTGCCAAGGTGATTCCTTCTGTGGGTTCTGAACAGGCCAGTTTGGAACTGTGAAGAAGAAATGAGCTACTAGAAGATACAATCTAATTTTCATTTACTATTGATGCAGTTACTTTTTTTGGCAAGCTGTAGTGAAAAAAATCCTGTATCACAAAAGAAACAGGAAGAATTTAACAGGTTTTTTCCACCTGGCCATGATCCTGGTGCAATACAGACTGTGTTGCTGTAGCTGCTTCTTGGCCTACGAGGGAGGCTCTAACTTGCCTGTGCCCTGCAGGAATCCAGCCCTTGAAACCAGCATGGAGATTTTCTCAGCTGCCACTGCAGTGCATGAGCACATTCTCCTTGTCCAGAGCAGCTTGGCAGCAGCAGTCGTGGGTGTTTGTGAGATGAGAAGGGATCACTTCATTGCCAGGATTGGAAAGCTTTCCACAGTTTGATGCTTTTCTTGCTCCCATGTCACCTGCTGACATTCAAAGGATATGCTCATTTGTCTCTGGGAATAAACTAGGCACCTCTGGCCAAGATCATCACAAGTTTTGCAGTCCCAGATTCATAATTAGTCCAGCCTCAGCTTCCGTCTGCCTTGCAGTTCGCAGTGGCCCTAACAGCTGGTTCCTGGCAGCCATTCCAGCCTTGCAGCACAGGAACAGCTCTGAGTCTTGGGAGGATGGACACGGCTGGCGGGAACAGAGGTGCTAGGAAAAATAACAAAAGAGGTAGAAAACCTCTATGGGCACAGAGAAGGAAGGTAGACTGAGAACATATGTGACAGTGAGGGGAAAAATGAAGTGACAGGTGGGAGGCACTGCAAATCCCGAGACTTCGTGGGAGTCGCAGACAAGATGGGATGTGGAGGGAGGCAGGGAGCTCTGCAGCTCCTAGGAACAGGGTGAGGGATCTCCTCTGCTGCTGAGGATGGATTGCAGTACTGCTGCCAGCCTGCTGCCCAGCCTTCAGAGCTGCTCAGCCAGCCTGAGCCACTGCATTTGTTATTTTCCAAACATCCTACTGTAAATTACAGCAAGAAAGGGTGAGTAGCTCCAGGAACTGCACAGGAGTGCTGGGGTCAGTAGCCTTGTCCACAATGTCATCCTTGCTAGGGGAGGGCCCTGGGAAAACTGATGGCATCACAGCAGGCACCAGCATCAGTTGTATGAGGAGGAGCAATTTGCTGCTCAAGGACAGCAAGGACAGTGGAAAGTCTGTGATTTCAGGAATTAGTTATGGAAAGCTGGGACCCTCAGGCTGAGGTAAGAATAGCTGGAGAATTAGGCAATTCCCATATTCATGAGCTGACAGACTGCAGTCCCTTTGCCAAGGCTGTGTTAACACACTGAGGGGCAGAGGAGTTTTCTGGCTTTGCTAACAGCTGCTTCAAGGTGAAATACAAGGGGAAAGTTAAAAAAAAAATATCTCCACCCTGCTGATATTCATTTTGCCATGTAACATCTCAGGGCCTGGAACAACTCAAGGCCCTCTGCAGACCTTTTGGAACCTGTGTTTGAGGCAGTCTCCTCACATTCTACAAATAACCTGATCAGGAATTAAACAGTACCTCTCCTAAGTATTTTTCTCTGTGAAGTAACTGAATGTTCTGAAGGTCTTGAAATCCTTCTCCATCTTCTGTCCTAACTGGGAAGTCAACAAACAGCAGTGATTTTTTTTTCTTATAAAGAAAAAACATGGCTTTGTGGTTTTAGCTAAATAGAGTGTCTACGCCCTTGCCTTCTCTGCTGCTGAAATGTAAGCAAAAATCCATTTTTCCTTTGGGATATGAAGCTTCAGCAGATGGTAGTGGGAGTTTACAGGCTTGGTTCCTTGTCAGTGCTTGCAGAAGCAGCCTGACACTGCACTAGCTGTGGATGCAGTGCTAGAGCTGCTCCAGTCAGACACTGTGCAGCCCATCTTGTGGCTTCCCTGGCGTCTGGGAGCAGTGCTGGCAGTATCCTGTCAGGAGTAATTTGTTTACCACACAGCAATCTGACTGTTTCTGGAGGCATGTTTAGGAAGCCGGTTAACAACTGAAAGATGATGGTGGCTTTGACCATGACCAATGATTCACAAGGTTCTTCCCCCAGGAAAAAGGGAATTAAAGACCCTCAGACCCTGAGCAGAAACAGCTCCATTCAGATGTTAACACAGAAGTGATACACATTAGTTTCTAGTGTTACAGCCCATCAGAGCTGATGTGACAGGTTTATCTGCTGGATTCATAGCTTACCACAAGGACAACTTGCCTACCATTCCCTGTAATCAAGTCCTTGCTTATCTTGAGGGTCTTTACATCTTGGGCATCTTGCTCAATAAACTCTGCAGACAGGTCTGGAGGCAAAGCAGTGGTTTAGTTTGGCTGGAGCAGAATTAGCACCAGCCATGGCTGGTATTGGATTGAAACTGAGTCCTGTGGACTAACAGGACATTGGTGCCTGGAGATATCAGCTCTGTGCTGAAATACTCCTGTCGTTCATGGTGGTGTGGCTGATCCTTTCAGCCTGCTTCTAGCAGTAGATAGAAGCAACCCCTTTCAAAAGGAGGTCCCCCTTGAAAGACCCTTTTAAAGAAAGTGCCTTGTAAGAGCCAGGAAGGTAACTGCTTCTCATAAAGGATAATACAGTTTCACTACTAATCTGTGCTGTGGTAGTCTAACCTGAAAAAAAACTCAGGCCTGAACTAAGACCTCTCAAATTACAAGAAGATGAGAGCACTCCCTCAGGAGTCCTGGTTTGCAGTACTTAACTGTTTTGCTCTGATGTGCCCCATTTTTTACCACAGCTGTTGCAACAGCTCAGTTCTCTGTGGACAATCAGGGCTCAGATTTCCACAACACAAGATAACCTGTCTCCAAGCCCCAGTGCAGCGCTTCTCTTCCCAAGGGCTAGATATGATTTTGAAAATTGGTGCTTTATGCTTGCAGAAGTCATACCTGCAGTAGAGGGACCTCACAAGTCAGTTTAGCTTCCCTGAAAGCACAGTATCATTGAGAAAAAAACATGAGGCAAAGTCACAGGAGAGAAACGAAAGAAAAGGAAAATGTGTTTTTGAAAGAATAGGCCATGGAAGCCTTTGTACTGATAAGCAGCCTCTGAGCTGATCAGCTTTTTAAGATTAAGTTGCATGACTTGCTTGTTTCATCTGCCACTGGAGCCTCGAACACCTTCTAGCTGGTATGGGAAGAGCTGACATCTCATTCCTGGCTCTGAGAAGCAGGTCTGCTAACTCCACAGCCAATCCTGTCTTCCAATGAAAATCTTTATTCTAGGTTCTGTCCTTACCTGGGTGCCATACAGCCACATCCCCAAGGGACACAGTCATTGCTTGTTTACTCAGTGCTGCACTGTTTCTGGTCACATGCAGACAGTAAAGCAATAACTGCAACACTTTTAATTCTGGCTCTCAGCACACTCCTTAGGCTTTTCTTCATTACAGCAGTAGCATGAAGTAAATCCATAAAACAGAGCTAGCCCAGCTAGAAGCAACTGCAGAACCCAGCACAGCCCACAGCCAGATGAGCATCCCCTCCATGTGTACAGTGCTGCAGTGTGCATTAGTCCATAGCCTGGATTTTTGTATAGGCTTTTGATCTCCATGAGAAGAAGCTCCCTACTCTCTCTGGCCTGTCCAGAAGGATGAGAGTCAGCAACTTTATTTCTTCATTGTATAAGTGCTATGCTTTTACCTGTATCTCACCTAGTATAAAGGCTGTGTCAGAGCACAGTCCTTTCTGAGTAAAGTAATATTCAGGTTAAAACTCCAATTGTGCCTCAAGCTAACGCTACCATAAAGAGTAATCATTTTGAAGAATGTATAAGTATTACAAAAAACAATTCAAAATTGTTGTAATTGGAAAGGCAGATGAGATATATATGTATATATAAACACGCACACATATATATATAGGTTTAGTAGCACATCACTAAAAATTATGTTTCTACCACTCCATAAAGAGAAAAATACTTTCCATTCTTAGAATCTGGCTTTTTGGACCAGGAGAGATGATCTGCTATTTTCAGATGAAAGTTAGAAAAACGAGGGAGGTTGATCCATAGATAGGTGCTTATTTAAGGGGCAGATTTTCAGACAGTTCTGCTTTCCTTTCTGAATTATTTTGAAAGATGTGAGCACTTATTTTTGGTGATATGAGGAAGCACATTCTGTGATAATATGACTGTGAATATGGGTGCTGAATACTTTTAAGAATGAGGCTTTTGTGCTGTTCATTGGTGAATCTGAACACAATTGCAGAGGTGGATATGTGTTAATAATGCGGTTGAACTTTTGAAAGGCATACTGAGGTAAGTGAGATATCCACCTTTCCAGACAGTGAGCAAGATCCTGGTATATCTGGAAATGCAACTCTTAGACCCTGGTTGCACCTGCAGGACCATGGTACCTCAATTTGTAAAATAGCATTAGCAATCCACTTTGCATTATCTCTGTAGATTACCATAATTATTGCATGGTAAACATGTCCACATGTAAAAGCCCTCAGCAGCAATGTACATGTGCAGGCTGGAGTTTGCCACACATAGTATTTAGTAGCTGCATAATCCTGCTGACAGTGGAATAGCTTCCATAGGTGGAAGCCTTGCAGAGGGTGTGGTGACAGCAGATGAGAGATTCATAAAGGTGAAAGCTGGACAAGCAATGCTGAGATCTAATCTTTTGCTACACATGGGCTGCAAGACTTCCCCAAATAGATTTATTCTATCCAGTGTCTCTCTCCTTTAATGGCAGTTTCCAGCCCCTGAGCCCTGTGAGCCAAACTTTGCATTTGCATTTGCATCCCCAGTCTCACTGGCTGTCACCATCACTTGCCTCTCTGGGTGCCAGTGTGGTGCCATACCCCCACCTCATGCTGATTATTTGGACATGGTGTTATGTATAGTGATGAGGGATGTGGTTTCTGTGCTTCACATATTCTCCTTCCACTCAATGGGAACCAGGTGCTGGACTGAGCCATGACAGAGCCTCAGCTGTGGGGCTGTGAGGCCTTGCAGAGGGACAAGGTACCAAGGTGTGGGCAGCAGATGCTTCTTATAGTTGAATTCCTCCTTTATAGCACAGCTCCAAGCTCATAATTAATGCAGGGCTGGAGCAGAGCTGTAATGGGAGCGCAAGGGACTGTGGCTCTTGTGCAGATGGCAGTCCTCCTTCAGGCTCCTCATCAGGGATATGTGTGAGTCAAAGGATGAAGAGTTTGTAGGAAGGCACAGAAAGATGGGTTGAGAGCCTTATCAGGCAATAGGATAGCAAATGATGTTCTATGGTAAGAAAATTAATTTCTGAGGCACCTAAGAGAGTATGTAGCAGGGATGGCTGTGCTTGGGAGTTGGGGGGAGAGAGGAGTTCACACAAGGGGAGTGGGGAACAGGCACAATGGGGTGTCAGCCAGGCTGATGAATGACAGTTGTGTATTGGCTTGGGAATGCCTTGAGTAGGAGCTCCACATACAAATGCCTGAAGCTTTTAAGATTCAGTGCATCGAGCAGCAGGCATGCAGCATGACTCCAGATGAGGAAGAGCAAGAAGCGGAATGCCTGGCTCCTAAATAGGTTCCTCTCTTACCCTGCCCTCTCCTCTCTGCCTATTTTGCCATTCCTGCTGCTGTTTGAAACACACAGCATCTGGAAAAAGCAATGCCCTCACATGGTGCCTTTGGCTTCAGGAGAGTTCCTCCAGCGTTGAATTTGGCCCATGGATTTTAATTACTCTCTGCTGTGATAGTAATGAGAGCCAGTGGAATTGTACTGATTTTATTTCCTTTTAATTTGTTATGATGCTCTGGATGCAGATTAACTTTCCCAGCTCGATACATATTATTGATTCATCCTACTTCATGATGTGGTAAATTGCTTGAAGAGGTGGCTGATTTCTCTTTAGCTTCTTCTGGTAGCTCTGTACCTCATGCAGTGTCCTCCTCACTCCTGCAGTAGCCAAAATCGGGTACCTTTGCTTTCAAGCAGGATGCTTACCTCCATGTCAATGAGGATAAACTCGAGCCAATGGTACTGTTTCTCCGTGTGTGATAGTCCAGGTCTCTTGCCTTTCTTTCTGTTTGATGTACTGAGTGAGAGGATGGGTTCGTGGTAATTTGATTTAGATAAACCTACTTCTGCCCCCAGCACACAGGGTGTGCTGTCCTGCGAGGAGAGGAGAGCTGCAGTCAGAGGTGTCTCCCAGCAGTGCTCCTCCAAGCACTCACCTATCCAGGAAGCCTGCCACAGGGCAGTGACCAGCCTCTTGCCCCCACCTCCATGTGCCTGCTGAGCATGGATAATCAGCACAAGGTAGCTGCAGGGGGAGCAGCCGGAAGAGGAGCAGCAGGGAAACTCTTATCCTCATGTTCTCCCTCCCAGTGAAGGAACAAGACAGCAAAGCTTATTGTGTGGGACTGCACCCTACTGAGAGAGATCCTCCTCCACTTTCTGTAGAGGAAGATCCAGCACTCCTTGATGCAGAGTATTTCCTTGATGCAGAGTATTTAATGTCTTTTTTTCCTCAGCTTTTACATCATTGAAGCTGTAATGGGGATGAGGAACTGAGCCTGAGTTCTCTCAATACAAAGCCCTACCAGAGGCTGAGATTAGGAGCCCGAGGCAGTGTCTTGCTGGTTGTAACAGGGGTGACTTTTTCCTGCAGACTCAAAGACAGCCGTGGCTCTGTGGACCCAGGCTGGGTGTATCAGTGAATTGGTACAAGTGCACAGCCAGCCCTAGCCTGGAACCACATGCTAAATATGCATCATACACCCTGCACCTCTGGGCTGCTGGTGGCTTTCTGGGCCTGACTGCAGAGCTGGTGTTCCACCTAATCATGTCAGCCCACGGGGCAGTGCAATGCTCAGAAGCAGCAGGGGTGTTTTCTGTTCCCCATGGTGTTCCTATCCTACATCATCTTGTGTAGGAAAGAACCAAAGGAGAAAGACAGAAGTTGGACTTAACAACCATGCATCCCTCCACATGCCAGTCCCTTGGCATGGACTGCAGCAGGAACCCTGGTGTTCCAAGACTTGTCTTAGAAAGCTTCCTCTTCCTGAGCTGTGCTCAGAACACTGCTTTGTGGTAACTAAATACTCCAGCTCCATGTGTCCTTACAGCGTGAGGCTGCTACGCCCCTCAACAAGTCCAGAGGGACACCGACTGCATTGCATGAGTGATGCAAGTGTCACATCATCAATCAGAGGCCATTGGGTATCCAAGTGCAGTCACTGCACTGCCAGTGAGTAGCCCAGCGGCTCAGTGATTACTATCTGTTTTCTAGTAGTGGTTATCTGTGCCTTGGAGGCATTTCTTGGAGCAGAAACTGAACCTAGGCCACAGTAGCTTTGCCCAGAATCAGAGTCTGAACAGTCCCTTCAGATGTAAAATGTTACTTGCTCCACTTGCAAAAAAATCCAGCAGCTCTGTGGACAATTCAAATACATGGAAACATGTATACTGACCCTGCAGCACTGGGCAAGCCAAGATAAAGCAGTGCAGAGGTAAATATCAGTTTGTCTTGTCACACAGCTGACTTCGAGACCTAAAAGCCTATATCCAATTAAAGCAGCCAGGCAATTAACATCTAAACAGTTGAGCCTTGTCTTTATCTGGTGCATGCCAACATGGCTGCTGTAGCTGCAAGGAAGCCTCTGGTTTATCTGAGTGGGTTTGCCCCTGCACACTTTATCTCCATCTTGCAGAAGTTTCATTTCCAAACTTTGCCATGTGTGACTCATCCATAGCATTGTGGTGGCAGCAAGTGTCTGTCTTCCTTCACCTCCAGAAGCTGTTCTGTGCACCTGCCTGCCAAGGTCCTGCTCATGCTGGCCCCTGAACAGTGAGGAACTTCTCTCACCAGCCTCCTGAAAGATAGTGGGCAAAAGGCTGGGGAGAAGCTTAATGAAAGATCAGAAAATAGCTCCAAGCAGAAAAATGGAGGTAAATTGGGGCACAGTGAAAAGTCAGATACTGAGGGTTAGATCCAAAACCTCATCATCCTAGGGAGCTTGGGACAGAATCCTATAGCCCCTCAGCCATGGACACCCATCATGCATTAGACCAGCAGTGTCCTTGTACCTGGCAGCATTTCCCCAGGATACTTGGCATTCATTTAGGAGTAGAAAATGCTTTGGGAACCCAGTGATTCACCAGAGAAGGTGCTTATGCTGCCTTAGGTGAAGCAGTACAAATACACACTTTTGGCTTAGTTCTACCATGTACTTAGAGAAAATAAAAAAGCATATACTTTTTTTTTCTTTTTTTTCATTTTGCTGTGTAGACAAAACCAGGTTTCACACTTTACCAGACTGTCAGCAGCACAGGGTGTGCCTTCAGCACAATGCCACCAAGGGCAGAGCTGGGAGAAAGGCCCTTCTGCTCCTCACATGTACCACAAGGAAACCAATGTGTCTCTTCAGGCAATTTACAGACTCTTGTAATCCCAGCCCAGCCACAGGAGTGTCCTCAGATTGAGTCAGCTCAATTACATCCATTTTGTATCTTTTAGGTTAAAAAACCCCAAGCAAACTTAACAGAAACATCTAAGTTATTCTACTCTTTATACCATTTGCCTTCCTTTCTGTCTGGAATAAGAACTAGACTGCTTTGTGCCCTTCTCTAACATTTTTTCACTGTTTAGGCTGAGAAATTAACTCTCCCAGCTGAAACCAGGTGAGTGTTTGAACAGGCTTCAGCCTTCACTTTTCCCCTGATGATTTGCATTGAAATGGACTTTTAATATCTTCCTGAGGAAAAAAGAAGAGATTGTATCAGAACTGGTAAACGTCTCGCTTCCCTACTTCTCTTACAGTGTCTGCCTCACAGAATCATTTAGAAGGAAGCAGCATTTCCTCCACAATTTGGGGGTTTGCGGTGTGGTGGTTTTATTGGTTTGGTGGTTCTTTTTTAATTATAAAATCCTTTGCTCTCACCTCCCAACTGGAATTCCCTGAAGCACTCTCACCTGAGTTTATCTCAGGGATGATGCCTTGCTTAGAGACAATGCTGTAAATACCAACTGGTCTCCTGAAGGAACAAAGCAAAGGAAGCCACATAGAAATTAGTTCTGTCTGGCAAGTCAGAGGGGCACTGTGCCTCCTAAACCAGCTCCCAGAGCAACTGTACAGCACCACTAGTCAGGCATCCTTTCCAGAAGATAACAGATGACTGTTTAAAATTAAAAAAAAAAAGGAGAAAGAGAAAGACAGAAAAGGAGAACAAATTGATGAAAGGCCAAAAGCAGCTGCAAAGACACAATCACACACACAGTAATGCTGGTTGTGTGTAAAAAGAGGCATATATGGGTCATGGACTTGTCATTCCAGAGTCCTGTCCTTGCCCACAAACCTCTATTTCCTTCCTGCTTCAGAGGGGAAGGCACTTTGTCACTCAAGGTAGCTGCAGCCATTCCAGCCTGTGCTCAGACTGTCTTGGAGCTGTTACACTAACACAGGTCTTAGAGTTTAGTTAATTCCAAGTAATTATACTTAGTTTTAGGAAACCTTACTCAACTTTTCTTGGTGCTCAGAGACTGAAAGGAGAGTTCTTGCAGATGCTGGTAGTTTTATTTTTTCCTCTTGCAGATAGCAGAGCTGAACCACAGGAATTGAAATGTCTTGTCTGGTGAGATCAGGGACCAGACGTCAGTCTCATGTGTTACCAGGTTACAGTCTGTTCACAGCAGCTCCCGCTCTGCAGCTGTGAGAGTTACAGTATTTGCTTCATTTGCACACTCAGGGTGAAAAGTCACAACTTAATTTGTGGTTTCTCCAAATGATCTTGACCTATGCCTATGTCCACAAAAAGCTCAGGAGTGTAAATCAGTGTCCTGTGGCCTCCCACAGAGAGGCTGCTAGCAGGCAGCAAGAGGAGAAAGTGCTGTCTCCATTTCAAGGCAAGGGAGGTTGGCTTTAATTTTTAAAACTTTCTCACAAGTGATTGATGAAGCAGTATTTTTGGAGAGGAGAGGAAACTGGCAGTCTTCTGGGGCTAGGTCAAATGTCTCATGATACAGTGGTACATCAGAATACTTCTGCCAAAATAATTCAGACACTGAGGCCTGGCTAAAGTCATCTGCTCTGGCTGAAGCAGAAATGACATCTGGAAATAAAATCTTACTGAAGGAAGTCAACAAGTCATTAGGACCTCTCTGTATTCATTTGGATCTTAAGTCAAAGGCTGTCTCGTCCAACTGTCTTGGATGATCCAGAGGCTCCTGGTAGGGGATAAAGGAAGGAAATGCAAACCAGAGCTAGAGCTGAGAGTAGTACTGGCCTGTGGGGCCAGTTCCCATCATCACCAATTGGAAAGAGAGAAAGTGCTGGACTTCAAGGAGGGTCTTTAGCTGAGGAGAGTGGAGAGTTTTGTAATTGCAATAGGAGACCCCCATACCAGCAGCTGGGAGGCAGGAACATGTTCATTGCATTTATCTGTTTTTCCTCTGTTAACTACAATTCCTGTGACCTCTGCAGGAGGACATACAGGAAGAGGAGTATCAGCCATCCAATTACAGTGCCTGATTTTGCTGCCACTTTTACACATTTATCAAAGGTTTTACCATTGACTTTGGCAGAGTTGAAAAAGAGCCCTTGTTTCGTCAAGTGGCACCAGATTAAGTTAATAAGATTCTGCTCCAGGCTTTCTGACATGCTTCCAAAATTCAGCCCTAACACTGCCCAGGCTGTGGGTAATTTGATTCTGCTGGTGCTGACAAAAGCCCTGAGCAGCAGCAGAGATTGCACCTTAAAATCCACATACTCAGATGGAAGTACCTACTTCTTTGCATGTCTGGCTGATTTATTTTCATACAAAATGATCAGAAAAGCAAACCAACACCCTCAGACATCACTAGCTTATGGTAAATACCAAAAACGAAACCTCATTTCAGTAAGAATTGTGAGAAATTGAGCCATTATATTCTGCAGAAGTTGATGGCTGAGGCAGAATGCTTTGTGCCCTGGCAAATATCAGTGATGTTAGCAGGCTGGCTTCCATTTGAGAGACCCGAGTGATTTTCGCAGCTGCATGACCTCAGCGACAGGAATCAGGGCCTCTCACTTCACATGGAGAAAGCCCTTCAATCTTTAACTAGGCAATCTTTGACTTCATCTTATTTAAAGATTTTAGGCACTGTGCAGTGCTAAGGAGGATCTTGCTGAGCTCCTATTACCTCAGCAGCAGCTGATACATAATGAATTATTCAAGACTAGCCAGTTCCTTCATCAATTTTAATGAATCAAGTTTTCCACCATGATCTCAGCAGTGCTGCCAGCTGAGATATGATGAGGTAAACCCTTTATTTCCTGGGGCCTTTTCCATTTGGTCCAGGTTTGCATACCTGAGGGCCCTGATAGTAAACAAAAGATTAGTGGCAGGCAGTGCTAATTTGGGGTAGATCTACAGTGGGCAGAAGAGGCAACAGAACTCCCCCATCTCTCAGAAGGTCACAAAGCTCTGTCTTTACACAGGGAAAGTGGTTTTGCAGCTACAGAAACAGACTCAGCTGCTACATGCTGATTGCCAGAGCAGAGTGTAACCCTTCAGACAGATGGGCTGGATGCCACAGCACCTGAGAGAGGCTCTTCCCATCTTTTACACAGGCTCACTCATGAAATTGTTCCTATATCTCTAATATTTTTCAGGAGCAGGCAGATTGTGGCATTTATGAACCAATCTCATTTAGAAAGCACCTACATCTATGTAACACATGGACATGCAAACAGCACCTCTCAGTACACTGTAGCCATCCTGTCCAGGCTGCTGATAAACTTCACAGTGCAATAGTTCCCACAGCAAGCATTGAGCTGATCTGGTGACTGTTGTAACCCATCTTTCCCTCAGCTTCTGCTCAAACTCAACAACAGAAAATGCTTTCTGACACTGAAGCACTTTTAGCACTTTCTGCACATTCCTTGAATAGACAGGAACACACTTCTCTCTGTTCATTATCAACCTCAAAATTGCTCATTTGTTTTTTGCTTCTGCCCTTCTGGCCAAAGAGGAACTAATCTCATAATGGGTCAAAGGCAAAAAGGTGCTGTATGTTCCCTATAGAATTTATTGCATTATGCTGCATTGCATAAAGAGGCGAGAAGGAACTTATTCCTCCTTTCTCCTCTGTAAACCGCAGGTTACTCAGGGCAGGGCATTTCTGCAGCCCAGGTCTTGCAGAGAATTTAGCCCATACAGTTCTTATCTCTCCTGTACACAAGGCATGCAGTTTTTACTGAAGAGAAGCAGAGCATTCAGCCCAAACCTATTTCTACTGTGGCTACATCCAGCTCTGACTATTCCTGTATTCAGAGAACTTACATTGTCATGAGGACATGATCAGATACGGCATAACTGCACTTCACAGCACAAGTAAGGGAGGCAAAAACCTCTGTAGCAGCCTTTTGCTATCATGTATTTTAGGAGAGGGAAGATGAACTGCTGAGGAGGAGAGAGGCCTGACACAAGCAAAGCTAAGAATGAGTTGTTTACAGCACGGTGATAAATTCAGTGCACAGGTAGCCCATGGATATCTAACCTGACAGCATCTCTGCGGTGCACACTCTTGTGAGGGTGCTGCTGGTGAGGCATCCAAGCACAGCAGTTTGATTGATGCATGAAAGACAGGCTTTGCTGAAGGAAGGTCATGGTTATGGGAGGTTTAATGATTTGATCTTTGGGGATGCAGCATGAAAGAAAAGCACCTAATTGTGAGAAATAAGAGTGTGGCTTGTCACAGTGTATTAAACAGCAATATCCATATATCTGTGTTTCAAGAAGTGGAAGGGAAGTTTGCAGATCCCTGCAGTCATTGTACCTGCTGGCTCTTCAAGTCTTCCTCACACAGACATAGGGCTATTTCCTATGCCAAAGCCATTCCCTCTAATCCTCACAGCCTCCATTTCATTTTTGGAACGACACCATGCTTTTTTTAGGACCTAACGTATTTCAAGTCTTTATTGCCATCATTAATCCTGAAGATCTTTAATTCTCCCTATCTCTTTTTTTCCCTTATCAGTTTTGTGCAATTCTTAGCTTGTCATTTTTTATTTACTAGTTTCTATTTTCCCAGTGCAACATGCTTTGCTTTTACTTTCCCAATGAACAAGAATCCTATTTTTTTTCAAACCAATATATTCACTTTCCTCAGCCAAAGGACTGTGACTATTTGAACATTCAAGGACAAAAAGCTCCCAATTACCACTTGTATTTTTCTACTCAAGTTTCCCTTTATTACCTGGCTCACAGTTGTTTTCAGCTCTCTGAATTTGACATTTTAGAGTTGTAATGATGGATAATTGGTTTGCACTGGGCTCTGTTTGCACACAGCAAATGTAACCATGTAGTGATCATTGGTAACTAAGCAACCAGTTATGTTTTATTTCTGTAATCAATTCTGTGCTATCTGTCAAGATTAAGTCTAACACAGCATGTGCCCACAAGGGATACAACAATTTTGAGAGTTAAGAACTCATATAAAAGACTGGAAGTGACAGCAGCACGAAGCTTTGACTTACCTCTCTGACTGCAGTTTCTTACAGGCATGTAGCCTTTTTTCAGGGGATATGAAATTTTAATGGTCTTGTAAGTCTTGATGGTTAAGGTAGAAGTAGTTAATTGGCTGCCACATTTCATTCCTGTGATTCAGGCAGCGACAGCAAACGTATATCTACCCTTTATCTGTTAAAGAAAATTGTTAACATTCAGAGGCTCTGAATTGGTTTGCTGGTATGAAGGCTACTTGGGACAGGCTCAAGTTGCTTTGCTCCTACATCCTGAAAGGTCTTCCAGTAGTGGTTGCTGCATAGGACCTTTGAAAACTCTTTAGTTTTTAGTTTCTTGTTCCAAGTGAACATTTCTTTCTTCCATTTAACTGAGGAAAGCAGCTCTCACCAACCAGCACACATACAGCCTGGCCTAGGCAAGGGCAGGGCCTTAAATGAAGCTCCCAGGCCAGTGGGTGGCAGGGACAAGGGTTAAGGTTCTAAATGAGGCTGGTCAAGGTAATTAGAGGCTCCAACATTCCTCAGCCAAGGCTTGGATCTGCTCTGCTACTCAAATTGTGTTCCAGAGGGATCACTAGTAGACATTTCATATAAAAGAAATCCATTTTAGCTTCATGTGGAAAAGAAAAAAAAATTGCCCATCTGGAGTATGTTGTAATGATTTCCATCACTGTCTATCTGCAACAAATGTTGCATGGTGCTTAGAAAGAAATCTTTAGAAGCTCCATCTCCAGACTTGGTTTGCAACTTATCCTTCTTGCTGTTGCTGCCTGCTGAAAGGAGCCATATGGATTTTGTACTGAATGTTGCATAAATGCTAATATGTAAGTATATTTAGAGGTGGCATATGGACAGTAGTAAATGGAACAGAGTGGTTTTTAGGTTCAGATTACACAGGCAAGTTCAATGAAGCAGATGCTGCAGTGGGCTAGTCAGGAAGCTGTGTTCACTTGGAGTCCCAGGTTCAGGTCTTGATTGGGGTTATTTCTGCTCTTGGCTGTGCTTTGTGACTTCGTCAATACAACTGATGTTTGCCAGTAGATGCAGAAAATCCTAAGACTTCAGCTATTGTAAAAAAAACCCCCACAACATACAGTCTGATGTGAGTGATATCGTAGACCAGTCAGAGACAGCAATCTTTGTTCTTTGGGGTACTGTAGGGACAAAGGTACACATTGGAGTAACTTGTGTCAATTTAGAAAAGTCATGTTAATAGTCTAGTAGCTGACAGAACAGCCTGCTCTAGCTAGTAGTTGTAGGAGATTATTTTTCTCTTCTTTTGAATCCTTGCTGAACACCAGAAAATCCTGGGTATGTGGGAGTCTGTGGGCTTCAATGCCCTCTCTCTGTCAGGGAGGGTGATGTGGTTCATACTGACACAATGCATCACAGCTCCTGGTGTGCCTGCCCCACCTGGGGAGCAGGAGCATCCTCTGTGCTCAGGCAACAGGTATTTGAGCTGGATCTGAAAGCTTTAGACTGAGTCCCATCTGGCATCAGGTGGTTCGATATCTGCACAGTAACTGGCTGTGTTAGGAAATCTCCTGCTTTACTCTTTTCTATTTTCAGCATTTGGGAAATTTACTTGTAGATCCTCAAGTTTGAAAAAAAAAAAAAAAAAGAACAAAAAAACCCCCAAAACCACAAAGCCAAAAAAACCCAAGTTAAGCAGAGATGGAAATTTTTCATGAAACTGTAGATAAAGCACCCCCTTTGATGATAAAACCACAATTTTATCTGCTCTGATTAAAAGGTTAATTAGATTTAGAACGTTTATGCACAAAGGCAAAATGACAGCATCCTGACAGATTTGTACAATTTGCTCAGAGGTTGGCTTACAGCTAATCCACTGTGGTGACTACAGTCCCCACTCCTGTCACAGCCTGGTGCCTCTTTTTTACAGCCTTGCCTGCAACATTAAGCAGCAGCTATAAAGCATTTGGCCACTGGTCTTGCCAGCTGATGAGTCCTTTTTAAAGCCTGCTCATTATATCACATGCTTTTCTTTTTGTATAGGGAAGGAGTTAGCTTTGAATGTCACCCAGTCCTACGGAGGCAAGTGGGAAGATGGATTATATTGGCAGCAATTCATGCATCTGCTCATCTGACAACACTAATGTTTAGCTTTTCAGGCACCCAGTTGTCTTAAATAGTGCTGACCTACAGGATCTGGGGTGGGAAAGGTCACATAGCTCGTTTAGTCTTCCATTTCTTAAGTGCTCATTAAACTTTCTGAGGTGTTACAGCTACATGAAGGAATTCTTGATGGGCGGTACTTACGAGGTTGAGGTTAAATCCTTTTCTGAGATGCTGTGTTGCACAAGGTTCTTACCACCATGGTGGCTGCTGCTTCTCCACCATATCTTCGTAGAGAATTCCTTAAAAGTGTGTTTACAAAGGATTCATATCTGTTTCCCAAAACGGTTTGGGTGTCTGAATGGACAATATTTCCTCTCTGTCGATTGATTATATGAAGTTGTATCTATAGAGTGGTTTTGTCTCCTTGCTGTGGAGTGTTGGGCTTGGGTAGGTGTGGGTACTTGTGACAGCCACAAAGGCTGCATATCCTTGGTGCTGTGCAGGAGCCAAGTTATTAGAAAAAAAGCTGGTTGTTTGCCTGCAGCTCTGTTGTGATGCTCTTAGTTCAGCTTTTAGCATTGGTAAAATAGATGTGCATGCAATGGCTCTCTTCAGCTACTGTGATCTGTGCCTTATTTTTTCCCACTTACAAAAAAATGAAGGTTAACAAGGATGTAGAAACCTTCAAGAGACACTGGGAATGTTTTGCAAAATGGTGTGGAAGTAATGATACCTAACTCAGACTGCAAGGGATTTATAGAGCCCAGAGCTGGTTGGGAGCTGCCAACTTCAGACCCTACAGCAGGGTCCCTACAGGGACATGGAGTGTCTTGTGACTCTGGATACAGGGTGGGATGCCATGTGATGTAGCTAATATGTGAGACCAACAGCACATGGAGAAGGGATCTGATTTATTGTCCTTTTCCCTCACTCACTTAGAAAGAGCTGCAGAACTCTACATTTATTCTTAATTTTCTTCACAATGTTACATATGCAGCATCTAACCTGCACTGCAGGACGATCTTGCACAAAGTATCCAGAGCATTTGAGCAAACAAAAGCATTTTCTTCCAGCTGGCTTTTAACAAAGAGGCATGTCCTGCTTCCTCCTCCATCATCTTTCACTATAGTGTAGGATCTGGCAGAGAACCAAAAAGATTCCCTTGGAAATATTGATAAGTGAAAATATATAGATATGGTTAGGAACATCCCAAGGGTATATGTGTTGGTATTAATCAGTCTTAGAATTTGTTTCTTAATGATGGCTTTAAAAACATCTCCAGTAAACCATGCATGACTTGATGCATCTGGAGGGCACTTGTGTGTGATGAGAAATCCCGTGGATCTCTATTGCCTCTAGTCTGATCTCTTCAAATCCTGTCCCTGTGGAGTCACCTGGGAGTTAACGCCCAGCTGGTGTCAAACACTGCTCAGAGAAATTCTCCTATCTTGAATGCATCTGATGTGTTTTTAAATCTTGATATAGTGATCTGAGAAAACTTTGGTGACCAGCTATTTAGGGCAAATCACACTTGGAAGGTTGCTCTCTGGAATGTGTGCTCCTCCCGGTGTCTTGGGATGCCTAAAGGCATTTACCCTGATGTCTCCAAGTAGAGGAAACCAGAGCACCAGCCCAGTCCAAATGCCATTTCTGCTCAGCCCCGAGTTGCTCTGAGTAGTTCACTGCCTGTCATATCACAGAGTCGTTAGCAGAAAAATAATAGCTGCAAACGCAGCACAACAACAGCTCCCCACAGGCAGAGATCCTCTTTCAAGAAGCTTTAACGTTCCTATCACCTCCTCTGTCTCCCAGTGCAATAAACTAGTTCCTGTCCTTGTCTGGCCCTACCGGTTTGTGGTGGTACCTCCTTTCTTCCACCCATAGCACTCACAGCTCCCCCATCCCCTCACTTCTGGCTGGGGAAAGGCAGGACACTGCAGCTCGGTCTGTGCTCTCCACCCTCCCCAGCAGCAGGTCAAGCAGAGCAGTTAGACGTGCTAATTGCAAGTCACTTTTCCTACAGGGAAGACATCAACTGGAGGTTTCTCCAGCCATCAGTGTTCCCAAGGTTTTGATACAGACAGACAGGCAAGAAGAGACATAAAAAAAAATTCCAAGTAATTTCCATAGCTAATTGAAATGGAGAGGAAGGGAAGAGGTACAAATCCAACTTGAAAGAGCAGCCTTTGCCTCTGACTGTCAACTGGGAAATTTACTGGAGCATTCAAGAATATGAAACACAAGCAAATAAATGATGCTGACAGTCTGATCAAAGGGTTGCTATATAAGAGAGCGCCTCAGTCAGTGCTGGTCCAACCTCCATGTGCTTAGGAACTTTGCCCAATAAATTTAATGAACAGCTACATGTAACGTAGAGAAACTTAACTGAATTTTTCTCTTGGGACCTGTTCCTGATGTAAAGTGCTCTCAGACTCCATAGTCCATTAGAACTGTGTTTATCAAAAGATGCAAAAGAGAGGGGCAAGGTAATTTTGTTTCCAGTTTCTGAGTTCACATAGAGGCAAAGAATGAGAGTACCCATCATCCCTGAAGCAGTACTACTCTTTGCAATAAAAAGATCTCTAGTAAGTTTGCGTGTATGTAAGGTAACTCTTAGACATAAAACAGAGCAAAAAAGAGTCTTTGCTGAGACAAAAAGCATACTCTGAAATTTGCTAATAATACTAAAATCTCCCCCCAAACAAGGCATCTTGCAGTTTACGCACCCCGTGGTGAGCTTAGACAAATAGCATGTGTGGAGGAAGAGGGAGTCCCACTGTGGCTTTATCACTTCTTCATTAATGTGTCAACAACCTGAATTAAGAGAAAAAACAAGGTCAAAGGGAGGACTAGTGTTTTAGGAAGATGGCTCCTGTGTCCCAAATCACAGGGACACTTGTGCAAAATTGAAAGGGCCCAAATGTGACTGGAGCGCAGCCTGTCCTTGCCAGCGGTCACTCAGCTGGGATGAAGGGTGAAAGATTACTTACTCTAAACTGCACATTGCAGAGTAGGAAGCTCTGAGAGAACCTCAGGGAAATAGAGCAAAACACTGTGCAACAGAGGCTTTTCCACGCTTGAAGCAGCTCTGGAGAGGCAGGGGGTTCCCAGTGGCTATCATGGCAGCTGAATGAAATTGTCACTTGCGATAAGGCATCCTGAGAGCTGGGGGGAATTCTGGCTCTGTGCCCGCTGGCACAGGTCCAAGTGATTTCACTGAAGCCAAGATTTTTACTCTGTATGTGAAATGAATTGCCAGGGTGAGTGAAGCTGCAAAAATAACGCCTGGTAATGAAACCCGCTTGCAGCAGTGCACCTCTGCCCCAGAGCCCTGCTGCGAGCAGGAGTGTTTGCACGGGCTCTGGAGAACACCGTGTTGTTCTTTTAAGAGGCAGGAAAGAGTCAGGAAGTGTGAAGTGCTACTGAATTCGTCAAGGATGTCACGTAACTGCCAATTTGTAGGCAAACTCACATTTTCCTGGGGGATTTTTTTGACCCACTTTTTTATTTTTTTGAGCTAGCTTTCCCAGGATTCCCACCAACACCAGGGACTATCCATCGATATCACCATAGCAACAAGAAGTCATTAATGGTATCGTACCTATTGACAGGATCTAATAGGGTGCTGAGCTGAGTGCTGAGCCTGCAGCTTCAACGAGAAAGCAGAGAGCTTGGGATCTCTGTGGGATCAGAGAGATCTTTCATTCTCCATCTCCTGCATCTCCCGAGAGAAGTCCTGCATTGCATAGTGGCAATAAGGGACATATTTCTCCTCTTAGCAAGTTATATGCAGTGTGTGCTTAGGGAACTGCTGCCAGGAAAGGATGAGGATGGAATTTGCTGCACAAGTAAGGATAAATGTGTCTCTCTTGGGTTTGCTTGCACAGGGCTATGGCTCTGAGAGACACTTTACATTGCAAATAAGCAACTTATCCTGCAAACCTCCAGGGAGTTCAGGGCAAAGCAGGAGGCTGGGGGCCCGAAAAGGGGAATGGCAGGCTAAACTGCAAGCAGAGATAAAAGACATGTCATATAATTCTGCTAAATGGTGAAGGAAGGGAAATTCTCAGCGGGTGTAAATTAGCATTGACAACCAATACTGATTTACATCCAGCTCAAGCTCTGGCCCACAGTTTAATCAGCTGAAAAGCGTCAGCATCTGAAAGGGAGGGTGTTGTTTAGAGAGGCCCGTGGGAGGAGTTGGAAATCTACAAAAAAGAAGAAAATAAATTCTTCTTGGTAGGTAGGGAAGAGCTTGTGATGTTCCCTGGGATTGATGCAGAGGTGGAGCCTGCCCAGCTGCACCAGTTCCCTGTCAGGGCTCCCACTGACTGGTAGCAGACAACATGCTGTGCTGGACCTTCTGAGGACACATCCCTCGACCAAGACAGCTGGCAGGTACAGTACTCCTAGATTTCCTGTCAAAGCGTTGCTAAGTAGTACCTCCACACTCAGAGGAATGGGAAGTGTGACTGGCTGTGGCCATCCGTGCCCATCCAGGACTGCTGACACTACTGTCATCCACATTTCCTCTCTCCAAACCTGCCTCTGCCAGCAGTATGCCCAAGTGCCTGACAGCTTTGAGATGTGACCAAACAAGGCATAGAATGAGATCATCCATCTCCCTCACCCTCCTGAACAGCTCCTTCCTCCCTCAGGCCTCTTTCTAATCTCACAGACGAGGTATGTGTTGCAGGGCTTCTCAGGTGAAATCGTTCATGTCAGTAAAACACATCTTCCAAACAGCTTAAAAATCCCACAGAAAGGGAGCCAAGAATGCTTAAGGCCTTAAGTGAGTCCATAAAATTTTGTGAGTAGCTTTTCCACTGCCATGAGACTTATTTTGGAGCCAATCTGACCAAAACAGAAGTTCACGTGACGTTATGGTGATTCCTACGCGCTCCCTGGTGGAACTATCTTACCACAGCAGGATGTTCCTATGGTGATCAACAGATACCATGGACAGATTCTTCTCTGGCTCATGGACCCTGGCCAAGACCACTTGTTTTTCTGGAGGCAATGGTGATGGTGGTGAAGCTGCTGAATGTACGTGTAAAGCAGCAGCCACAGATGGGTTGTGTTTGCTTCTGTTTGATGTGATGGGATGGAGGAAGAGTTAAGGAAGCAGGAAAAATTCTGAAAAGAATGAGTAGAAGAGACATGAAAGGAGGAAAATGGTTAGAAAGTATCATGTGACAAGGCAAGCGGCTCATAACAGAGCAGGACTTAATGCCATTCACTGTGCTCTCAGCACCCCCTCGACCTTGGGATGCACTGGGTCTTCAGAGGCTCCCCATGCCAAGCTGTCTCTGAGATGTCGTGGTGCATGCTTTTGTTTAGAGTGAGAACACAGGGACTATAAATACAGTGAGCAGACTATAAAGGTTATTATTTTCTCTTTATTACCTGGGTTTGAAATCGATACGGCAATTGTTCCTCTTGTTAACAGTCCTGATTTGTGCCACTGAGCAGACAATGGAAGCAGTGATAATACTGTAAAGTCAAGGAAAGTTATGTTCCGCTGTTTACCCAAGGAAGGGAAAGAAACCCAGATATTTTTACTGGTTTAGAGAACTCCTGTGGCTGTACCTCTCCTCGTGCAATTAACAGACACAATATAAGCCCTGTTCGTATTTCAGCTGATACAACAGACCAAAAAAAAAACCAACCAAGAAATAAAACTGCAGTCACCTTATCATCCTACTGCATCAACTAGTTTCTGCAGCACAGCTCTGGTTAAGAGAACAGCTAAGAAAGCAAATGCAGTCAAGGCACCTTTATTTTTCTTGTTAACCTTTAACTTGAAAAAATAAATGTATCTGGCATTCTTTCCCTTGAGACTGCTGGCATTCTGCTAAGCAGCTGAAGTGACGTGCATAACGTGGCAGTGGACAGATCGTGCTGTGTCCATGAGATTTGCCATATCAGATAGCAAAAAAACTCACAGCAGTATTGTAGCTTGCTAAAATCCTTTGTAGAGCTCTTTGAAATGTGCTGTTTGCATCCCTCTGGCTGCTTACATCTCTGAAATAAAAGGAAGATTGTACTTCAGAATAAACCAACCTCTGTTCGGTGGTGCAATTTGCAAAACATAATGTAGAGAATTTAGGATAAAAGCTGAAGGTTAGTTTAATCTTGTATTTCAAGATGGAGTAAGGTACCTCCAGTTACTCCCTTCCTCTCGAAGCAGGAGTTTGGTGTGATGACTATGACTCAGAAGTTAATTTGCTTGTGACTGAGATGATATAAAAGTGGAAAATGTACCAATCTCACTTGATGCCTCAGATCAAGGTAGGAGACACCAGACAACAGCAAGCTGCTCTCCATCATGTCATGGAACAAATGTCCCTGTTTGGTAAGTCTATTGGGCAAATCTTGCTGCAGCGAACTCTGCAAAGCAGCGCCAACAACCCTATCAGCCCTGCTAGATTTGGTAACCTCTTCTCTTGAGGCCTTGTGAGGCTCTGTGAATCCCCTGTCCTGATATCCCTGGAGTCCTTGAACATAGCTGGTCTTCTCCACAGTGCTTTTCATCAGCAGTGAGCTACTTATCCTGTGCCTGCCTGCTTCATCCTCCTGACACTCTGGTGCTTTGCTGGGAAGGTCAGCCAGGCAGAACGGTTCTGATGTGTTTGGGAAGGAATAATTTATCCTTCAAGCTTTAATCCTTGAGAACTAAGTTCTTGGGGGGGATTTTGCAGGAAAATTGAGGTTAGTGGCAAGTGTCCAAGCAGGCACTTATCAGAGTAGTGTAGAAGTTGATTAAACTGAATCACATGGTAGAAAATAAGCTGAGCACACATTGCTTTTAGTCTTATGCTCACTTAAGGCATGAGGCTCATAATCACTTGGAGGTTTTGAGTCCCTGAGCCAGGGAACAGGCAACTGTTGCACAGTCCATGTAATTGAGGAGCAGTGATGTGCCGCAGTGGCAGCCAGCACTAAGCTCTGTTTCACTATTTGGCCTGGAATACATCAGCATTGGCCTGAAGAACTGCTGGACTTGAATAACGCCTGAGCTTTGGGGAAGGGTAGACAGGACTGCCTGGAAGTACCCAGGTGTGTCAACAAAGGAGTGTATCCTCAACCCACAGTGCTCACATACACCGTGGAGCAAAGAACTGGCAACTCACTGCTTGGTCTAACTGGAAGAGAGAAAAGGATGCATTAGGACTGTTGTGTACCTGTAGGAGAGAGTGAATTAGGAGCCGGTGTTGGGTCACCATGTGAGAAATCATTGTTTACTTCTCACAATTCCCTCACACTTCCGTGGCATTTGGTAGTTTCCATACCTGGAATCACCTGCTCTGAGTTGCTGGGAGGACAAACTCGATTTCTTGTTACTGTAGTTCCAAATGTTTCTTTGTTGGTGACCATGTAAGACTGCAGCTAAATACTCTATATACAGTAGGCCTGCAAGAATATGATGAAAGATTATCTTTAGGGTATCAACCATAAGCATATTAACACTTTTTTTTTTCTGTCTCCATCTGGTGCTCTCCTCTAGCAGACTGCTTAGAACATGCTTGTGGCTGTGTTACTTGGGAGCTGAGTGTGTAGACACATACTTTATATTATGGGAGTGTCAATGGCCTGACAAACTTTGAACAGTTTCTTGTGTGCCACGAAGAATGGAGCACAAGAACAGGGAAAGGAGAGATAAATACTCAGTGTTCCCTGGTGACGGGCCAGGTGCAAATTATCTGGTATTTTAGAGAGACCACTGCTTTTTTCCTACATCCCTGAGCAGCAGGAAGCAGGCTGTGCTTCACCACAGCCAGTCCCCCTTCATAGGTCATGACTCGGGCAGTAGCTGGCCAGGGTGCTCAGTGAAATTAAGCTTAGCTACTTGACATGCTCTGTACAGCCCTGAGGGTACTGATGTGGGAAGAATGGGCAAGTTCAGAAGAGTTCAACAGGAAAGAGGTGGTCCTTCCAGAAACGGAGTGATAGGGAGAAAGGTGCTGCTGCCCCAGCTGCCTGTTACAAGATCTCCACAGCTGCCCTGCAGGCATGAGGTGAAACAGAAATCACTGATTTCTGAGGCTCCCTCTCACTCCAGCCAGGGTGCCAGACCCCCTTGCATGCCTACTTGTGCATCAACTACATTCTTGTGTACCTTTGCTCTCTCACCGGTCTCCTGGAGTATCAAAGGGACTTCCCGTGTCTGAAGTGTTCTCTTAGACCAAAAAATCAAGTTTTAGAGAAAGAAAAATCAGATCTGATTGGTGACAAATATTAAAATGAATGATTTGGAAACAAAATTCCATCTTCCTCCATTTAATTCAGTAAATTTTGGTGCCTGCCTATGTGTCAGCAAACTGCAAATCCTCAGGAAAGTCTCTTTCTCCTGCTGTCTAATAGCCAGCTCTAGCTATTCTCTGTCTTCTCTGTCTCTTCCACTTTGCAAACCTGCCTCTGGTTCCTACTCTCTGTCCCTCACTCTGCTTGCCCCACTGTGCCCACAAGAGGTTTCTCCCAGCTGCTCCTTCCCTGAAAGTGACTTTTGCCACCCCACTCACATCTTCTGGAAAATCCTGTCCTGGCAAAGCAGCAGCCTGCTGGCAACCCTGCTGCCTGGCAGTGCTTGTGACCCCTGGCAAGTCCCACACCTGCAGGGAAAATGGTCCCCTGCTCTCCTGCAGGGCAGAGGGGTGCCCTCACCTGCCGGTGGGTTTGAGGCATTCCCCAAGTAACAGAGGGATGCAAACCCCCACTGTGTGGTCTGTGGCAGAATGGCCCCTGAGCACCCACGCCTGGCATCACTGTAGCTGACCTGCAGTCCAAAGAAGGGTCAGCACTACGTGCCCTGGCAGTGAACTTCCACCTGAAGAGAATTGTGAGGACAAAAGTCAGTTGTCTTCTCTGTGATGCCCTATCTCTTGGTGAAGGGAGCAGCCACAGACACACCCCACCCTGTTGTTACTGTGCCTCTGCTTCCTTGCTCTTCTCCTGACTGCTCCTGCCCCTGCCTGTGCACTTTCTTCTCTGACCTCTTTGCTCTCACATACATGCAGAGCCTGCCAAGCAAGCACACAGCCCAGGAGCCTGCCTCACATGGGTCTTGCTTTCTCTTCAGGCCTTACTGTATGTAGCTCTGTGCCTTGGGCAAGGGCAGCTTTATTCTCAGCTCTCACTACCGCAAAGACTGTTTTCTTTTTATACTTGCCCTGAAAGCAGAGTACTGGAAGTACATGGTGACTTTTAGTCCTGTGGCTGTGACCTGATCACAGACCAACTGTGCCATGGCATCTTTTATTAACAGCACTTTCTCACAGGAGCCCTTTGGCACTACCAGGAGCCCTGTTCCCTACTCAGTGACTGGATCTCACATCATATAATTCTCTCTTTCTTGGCAGATTATGTTATAACCTATGATCACAGAAAGTCCCGATCTTCACGTTTCTCTGCTGTCACCTGTGGGCTCCTCCAGAGCCGTGAAGAAAGGGGAACTCCAGCCCCATCATGACAAGACCGGGTGAGAAGTGCCTGTGACATCTTGGGGAACAGGCACACTTTGAAAGCTAGTTTTTAATTTTTATTTTTAGCCATTATGAAGGACGGAAATAACGTTCTCCATTCAGTGATGAACCACAGGAGCAGCTCTGCCTTCCCTCTCTGGGATTAGATTAAAGATAGTTTCATTAATATGGGGAAAGTATGCTAATTTGAGCAACTCTAAGCAAGGGATGAATCAAGCTCCCAGCACGTTACCAGGATTGGCTTCCAGGCAATACTGTACCGCAGACTTCCCCACAGATGGAAGAGTCTGTTGGTGTGTCACATGGTTAGATGCCTTCAGTGCCTTAGCCTTGAGGGAGTAACAAACCTCTTCATTCTTCCCCCAATCAAGGTGGCTGTGCTGCCTGAATGGTTGGCCATGTGTGGGGAATCCAGCAGCACTGTGGAACAGACAGTCTGGGCTGTAGCTTATGTAGTTCTGTCTTGCTTTACCAAGACCTCTTCCTGGTTGGTTCCTGGCTGCCTCATTGTTAGAGACCATTGTTACAGACCCCGCTATCCTGGCTGTGTCTCGCCCTTACAAACTTCAGGCTTACCCCAAATCCCCTGCACAATCTTACTCTCCTTTACATATAGCACCCATTTGTTCCATCTGCCTCTGATTGCCAAGCAAGGGAGTAGACTGGGCTGTAGCAGATACTGATGTCTTGTGTGACTGCTGGAAGACCATGAGGCCTAAATCCCTAGGAGAAATTTGAACTCACTCCATTCGGTGTAAGAAGGTTCCTTCCACTTCCAGCAATGACTTAGACACTTAGCCCTCATCCTGCTGGTCCAAATTGGAGTTTGGGGATTCAGTTCTCTGCTCTGAACATATGACTTAGTCACTTAGATTCCCTGGACCTTACAATGCAGAACACAGCTCATAGGAGCAGCCTTGGAAAGCACGCCTTTCTCTTCCTGGGCCTCCTCTGAGTTGTCACAGGTTGTTGACCATTTGGGCCTGTGTCCAAGGAGTGAGGAGGGTGTGTTTGTGAAAGTCTGTGAGGTACCTTTGTCTCTGCACTGGAAAGGCCTTGGCAATGTTTGGCTACCATATGCAATCAATAAACCATATGCATCTTCCTTGTGAAGGGTGAATCGGAGCAATAAAGGGCTGCAGTGTGACTGTCAGGCACAAAACCACCACCAGTCAGCCTTCTTCTTCCTCCTTGCTGCTTGAGCCTTCCAAGGGGCCAGTGTTACGTCATTCCTTCCTACCTCCAGCCTTCCAGTTAACCCACACACTCTTGTCTGCACCCCATTTGAGGGCGAGAATCTCACTATCTCTTGTAAACCTGCCATCTCCTTGGTGCTGCAGTGTGAGTAGCTGGGCCTGCAGCAAACACTTCTGAGCATTTGTCACTAGAGTTGAGCAATGTTATTGTGAGGGAATTGCTGAGGGTAGGTAGGATAAACTTCTCCAAATTCAGATGGTTAGTGTAAGGCCACTGTTGGTTTGGCTAGAGAAGAAAAACATTCCCTGCCCCAAGCCTTGGAGCTCATCTCCTAGTTATGCTGCCTTGTTCCTACGCAAGCTGGTGTTGGCTTCTGCATTCCCTGGAAGCAGACCTGCTCTTGCATCCTGTGAGTCACCACCAGGCTGCTTCAGTAACTCATCTTTCCTTCCATTCACAGGTCTTCTACGCATGGCGACATGTGAGAGGTCTCTTATGTGAGTCCCCAGCAGCACACTTTGCTGTCTGTGGTCTGTGGACATTGACTGGCATCTAAGCGACACCCCAGCTCCCTCCTCTCCCCCTAGACGCCACTGTCTTAGAGCGTCCATGTGCATTTGCTATGACATACATCAGTGTTGATGAGAGACAGGAACACTGCCGGGTGATCTCGAGCTGCCAAAATAATCAGCTCTATGCACAACATGGCTTAAAGGATTTTTCGGTTAGCAGCATGCATCCACTAAAGAACCTAGACACTCACATTTTTTCTGGGGACTGCCACACTTTAGACTACTGCCACACAGGCAAGGCACCTTTGGCCAGTCCTGTGGAAAAACGGATGTATCGGAGCGTGGAGAACCTGCACTGGGCAACAGTTGCTGACTCTGGGCTGTATTCTCACTGCCGGAGCCTGGATAACGAGATCATCTTTCGCTATAGAGGCACAAGTCAGTGGACAGAAGGCTGTGTGGATGTGGCCCCAGTACAGAGCACATCAGACTCCCTGAGAAACCTTTCTCTCCGTGCTAAACAGACATCTCGGTCGGCACAGAATGTGCTCCTCCCTCCCTTTGCCAAAGTGCCTCAGTGGCTCTTCCCTTCTGCAGAGGAAAGAGCCCTACATGGGGATGCCAAAAAAGAGCTGAAGGAGAAGCTGAGGCTGCACAGCAGTAAGGTGGCAGAGCCCTGTAAGCCAGTGCGACCACAGGTGGCCCTGCCTGACCTGATGGCCCAGGAGTTCATTGAATGCCAGGTGTGCCAGCAGTGCAAGAATGGTTGTGCTGTCAACTACTGCACGGTTTTGGTGGAACACACTGCCCTCAGGCACAGCCTCACAGGGAGACAGGGACTGTGCCTTGCACACAGGATCATCAGTCCAGAAGACATCAAGCAAGAGGCTCAGAGGAGGCTTCAGCTCCGAAGGCAGAATAGCTCCCCCAGTTTGCCCCTTCAGCATGCTGGGGAAAGCCATGAGATGGGCAAATCCAGAACAGCAGAAACTCTAGAACAATACAGTGGGGAAACAGATGGCAAAGTCACGCTGGGACAGACCAAGAAGGGCTGCTACAAAGGGAGGCTCTACATACCCACCTTTGAGGAATTCAAGCAAATGAGAAGTAAGGAGGGAAATTTATCTTCCAGCAGCAGTGGGCCAACAGATGGCTTGAATAAGGGTCTGCCTGCAAACCAGACACTGGGGGAGGAAAAGAATGTCTGTCCAGAAGCCCCAGGGACCAAAGCTCTGAATGAATCTGCTGTCACAGCAGAAGATGATGATGATGTATTCCATGAAAACCACACATCTGCTGGCTTTCCCCAATACCCAGCCACATGGAATGGTTTCAGAATGAGCAGTCCTGAGGTGAAGGACAGAACCTTGCAGACCTCCAGCCCAGATACATCGCCAATCCCTATTTGCACCAGTCCAATTCCACGATCACCTTTACAGGCAGTAGCAATACACAGAGGTGGGCAGGAGATCTTCAGTGATGAGCAGCAGAAAGGGGAGACAAGACAATTAAATGATGTCCTCCACCTTGCAGGGCAGTCGCTGGCTTCTGAAGCCCAGTCCTCTTGCTGTTCATCGCTGCTGTTAGAAGGCACAGACTTATCCAGCTATGGAGCTAAGCTACAAAAAATGAAGGATGAATTCATAGGTTCAGCCTTGGAACTTATTAAGAAAAGGTAACATGCTCTATGGGGTCACCTGATAGCAGTTCCCTTGTTAATGATCTGGTCTTTCTCCTGATATGTACATTTAATTCCTGTAGCATAAATGTGTTGTTGGCAGAGCCTTTCATCTTAGAGTCTGATAGCCACATGGACGTGTCTTTAAGCTGTTGAGCTTTAACTCCACCTTTGCGTAGGATTAAGCATCAGAAAGCATTTTCATCTAGACTTTACGTTTTTGTGCACCTTAATCCTGTAAAGACAGCAGCCATTAGTAGTTCTGAACCCAATTTCCCATCCTTTTTAGTTCTGCATTAAATTTTTGAAATGTCTTTTTTGTTTGGTTGGTTTGGTTTTTAAACCATCTGTTAAAAGTAGAAGACTGCCATGGGATACAAAGTACTAATATGGTTCCTTGGGAGAAATATGTAGAGTCTGTCCCACCACTGCAGGACCTGAATTTAGATAGTGTGACATGCAGCAACACGTGCTTTCACTTGCTGCCCGTATGTACTGAACCAGCAAACAAGAGAAATATGTGTGCTGTGGGTCTTTAACCACCTTTTGGAGACCCAGGCAGCAAGTGAAAGTACTTGCAAATGCTGCCCTTCTGCCAACTCAGTGTAAGCAGTGAGAGAAAATGTTTGTGTAAAGCCTTTCTTCGTCTTCTCCAACCAGAGTTTTCCCCTTCTCTGAGAAAGATGTTCACAAGGACTGCTTTTTCTCTATCCTGGTTTTGGACACTGCAATCCTGTTACCTCTCTCCTGCCAATGAAATAGGGATCCCTTTCTATGTAGGGTGGCTCAATAGGAATCAGCAAAGTTCTAGAAGCTAAGAATTTGGGGCAGTTATCACTGTCTTATTGTGAGATAAGGCTGATGGGAAAGAAGTAGTAAGTGTTGGTGAAGTGGTTTGTTCCCATGCACTTGGCTTTTGTGGCTGACTTTGCCAAGAACTGCATTTGACTTGGTCCTGGCTGCTTCTGCAATTCACAGGTCAGTGTGTGAAATGCCAGGGCATCAGTCTTGTATGCTGTCATGGTGTTTCTGGAATGCAAAGGCTCTGAGATTGGATTCAGGTTTTAGAGGAGACAATACTGACTTCTGCACAGGAATGAAAGAACTTCTGTGGAGCTGAAGCAGAGTTACAAGCAGAAACACTTCATAATCCAAAGGGAAAATGTTGGTGTCAGAACCCTAAATGCTTCCCTCAGCTGTCCAGCCCAGCCTTTATGCTTTTGTTCTAGAGTATGAAAACCTAATGAAAAAGCAGATGAGAAAGTTATGGTATGCAACCATTTTCACTGAGTAGGCTATTTTTGTCATGGATATGAAATGATACACACAGAATAACACAAGCCATGAGTAAGAGCGTAGGAACAGCTGCCTCTGAGTTGGGGAGTGGAGCTGATCAAAGGTTTGAATAGTATCTAGGAGCCCAAGGTGCATGCATAGCAAAGTACAGGAAATGGGTAGTGCATATAATCCTTCTTCCCACTACTCTCCCAACCTCCAAACACTTCCTGCCCAGGGCCTTTATGGTTTCGGTGTGGTTTCTGTGCTTTTAATATCCACAGTGTTTTTGTTTCTGTGGATGTGTCCATCCTCCCTAGCTGGATTTGTTCAAATCTATTAAGTGATTTAATTAACACCAAACTGATAGTTGATCTAAAAATGAGAATGATAGTGGTTCTGGTATGAGAGAGGAACCAGCCTGGCCTGTTTATTTTCCTTAATAATAACAATTATTGATAATTGTTATTGCCAAATCACTGGTTAGTGGGAAACTTGAGTTTTCTTTGTGTGGAAATTTCTCATTTTTCCATCATTTTCCCCTGAGACTGTAGTGTGCCTGAATATTCATAACTCAAGCTGATTCTCAGTGCAGAGGTGGGAGATTTTTTTGTGGGCGTGTTTTGTCTGGGTGTCTTGGATCTTAAATTATGATCATTGACATTCAGGCCACATTTTTTCTAAGTATCAAATGAAATGAGCCAACACCTGTGGATTTGGTCCCATTTCCACAGATACTGAGTGAGCCTTTGATAGAGATGTTGTGATGAAACATCAAAGAATAAAACAGCTAAAATCATCTTCTCTTTCTAGTGGTTCTGTGTGTGTGTGTCACAGTTTTACAAAACAGTTTTATCTGTAAGTTAACTGTCTCCTATTAATTCACAGTTAATTACTTAAGACTCATTCAATTGACTTAATATTTTGTCAGTGAAGATTTGATTTTCAGTCTCATAATTATGGAGGCTTTAGCGCCCTCATGGGCCACTGGATGCCTTTTACTTGGGTTGCAGTCTTGGCTGGGAAGGGAAGTTGGTTTCTAGTTGTAAATCCTGTTAGTATTTCTATATATAATCCGCTTCCTGAAATTGTTTAAGTGGTGAGTTGTTCAGGATAAGGACATGCAAGGACTGGGGTTTGTATCTATGAAACGGGGGACGTGGTGACAACAGAAATCTCCACAAGTAAGCAAAGGACATGACTAAGAAAGAGGGCTCCCTGAAAAGAGTGATGGACTGTATTTGGGATGACACAGGATGCTGGGTAGAATACCAACTTCCCATAGCAGGGGATGCCAAGTCAGGAAGGCAGGTGACAGCAGGGAAGGCGTGCACAAAAATGTTTCCATTAGTCAGAAAGAGTCAGGAACACGTGGAAAGGGCTGAGAACTGCTGGCCTGAACAATGATACGAGCATGAAAAGGCCCATAGAGACCGTGAAGAAAAGCAGGTGCATTTCCAGTTGTACACTACACCCCCAGTACATCTGCTTCCCTGAGATTCAGAGATGATGGCCCAGAGGTTTAAAAAGACGTTCAAAAAGAACATGTCCTCCCTGTGCTGGCCCAAGTGCATCACCTGTCTTGGTGAGAACAGGAAAAACTGTCACAAATACCAGGCATACATTCCTGTCCCAGTAAGTGATTTGATCTCCCAGAAAAAAACATGCCAGAGTCCCCCTTTCTGCAGCTCTGCATGAGGGCAGAGGGGACTGCTAGAGCAGGCAAAGGTGTGGACCTGTTGGCAGCAAGGATCTCTGACCGGAGGAGGGGACTGAAGAAAGGGACAATATCCTGTTTTCTTGGCAACGTCCCCTCTTCCTCCTAAGCCAGAGGCAAAGATTAAAGGAGTAGCCCTAAGATGTGGTTCTACAAAACTGCTTGTATCCTCCCTGTTTTTCCCACATCCCTCTGATCGTACTGGTCGTGTGTGGAGCAGTCCTTGCCTCAACACCACGTGGCCAATACATCATGCAGGAGGGTTGTAATCACAACTAGAAGCAGAACAGTCAATCCAGGAATGAAGAAATCTCCTCTCACACAAGGTGAGCTCTGCACCATTGCCTTTCTAACCTCTAGCTGACCAGCCATGGGGTGGGTTGAATTTATCGGTCTCCAGTCGTTTCCTTAGTTCAGCTCCCTGGGTAGTGTTGGCTCCTATTCCCATTGCAGGTCACAGCTGGAGATTTTTTTTTAAAATATCCCTATTGGGTTATCTAAACCACAATAAGTGGTGTCATCTGGTCTGCAGAGCTGCTGTCAGCTTCACTTAGAAGAGCAGTAATACTCTGGAGTACTTCCCATATTTAAGTGGATGATCTTGAAGCACTGTAAAAATGACAAATGAAAGCTCAGCATCTCTCTGACAGTATGGCCTCTATGGTGGGAGGTGGTGATCAAGAAGATAATATTCCAGTTATGAGCTCTGCTACTGACCTTGGACACATCCCATTGCCTCTGTGCTCCAGAGTCCCTTTCTGTGTGTTTCAGCCAGGAACCGTTTGACCAGAAGCTGCTTTTAGTAAAGGTGGTTTTCCAGTAGTGGTGCATCCTCTTCAAGAGTTTTCTTGCTTCTTAACCTGTGACTTCCCTCTCCTGGGTGTGCTCTGCTGAACTGTTCATGCTTTACCCACCTCAGTGAAACACTGAGGAAGTGATCTGCCTGGGAATATGTGAGGTCAGGTATATTTTTTTAAACCCATATAATTTCAAGACTGATTTTAGATCATGACAGTTATATCGACCCAGCTGAAGGAATGGTATCCCAAGTGTGGCTGGGGACAGGAGGGATTAAGGAGACAGGAACTTCTCAAGCTGGACCAGGCCATGCCAATACTATGGTGTGACCACAGCCTTGTTGTGTGCCTGTGCTCCTCCTACCACAGCCCTGCAGGGGGACTAATGCCGTCTGTGCTACTGACTGCTCCATGACAGTGCTGATGTTGGTATCCCCTTTCTACAGGCTGGGGAGTAGAAACCTGGAGGGTGACAGCAAAAAGTAAAAGCCAGGAGCCTGCTGTTGGCACTGTTGCCATTGCTGCGCAGCCACGGCTAAGCTCTTTTTAATTGGTAGTGTCAGCAGGGACCTGGAAGCTTAAATGGAGGAAGATGAAAAAGTATCAGCTGGAAAGATGCAAACCAACTTTTCTGGCCTGACAACAGAGCTGGTTTGTGTTCTGGGAGATTTGTTCCCTCTTCAGTGATTTTAGTACTGGCTGATGGTTTGTTGTCAGAGCCAACTGTCATTCACTGTGAGGAGAATGCCCATCTGTCTCATGTGTTTGCTTGTAGCTGACACTGTTGGAATTGCACATTAGCAGTGTGACCTATCAGCATAAGTTCACAAGTGAAGCCTTTGAGAAGAAGCAGATTTTTTTCATAGGAGATTTTTGTTAAGCATAAAATATATGAAAAACCTCAAATATGTTCCAGACTCTGGCTTCCTGTGTGTACAATCATCCATATCCAGTCCTCACAACCTTTCTTTTTAAAGGGATCCACGTCCATAGAAATTAAATAAATCCAAAATAAAAAATAATAAAAAATATATTCTTCCAAGCAGGCTTCATTATGCATGGAAATAAGGTGTCTTAGAGTTAAAAAAAAACAGATCACAAGTAGTATCACAAATGACACCCTGTCAACTACTCTGTCAAGTCAGTGGTTTTGCACCAGACTCTTGTCTGTCTGGATAGTTGATGTTGTCTACAGAGAGGGGAACATGGGGTTGGAATAGGCTGCCTGTATCAGCCAGACCAGGCCCTTGTTAGCAGCAGATAGCCGTGAATAAGGGCATCCCAGAATTGCTGAGTGAGAGCAACAGTCTCTGCCAATCTTTTCAGGTCTCTTAAGTTCACCAAAAGGCTGATCCTGAGATCACTGAAAGCAGGCAGTATCTTTCCAGTGGTTTCAGTGGACTTGGGATCATATGAAATGAAAAACAAAGAGAAAGCTCTTTTAATTCTCTAATCCCTTCAAAGTATTATGGTTTTTAGCATGGGATTTTTTTTTTCAGATGAGCAATATGATTTCTGTGGTGACAACATCTCTTTAAATAGCAATAAATATGGATTTGGCCTACTTAGAAAGTTTTACTGGTCCCTATGGAGGACCTCATGTTTTATGGACACAAAAATGCCCTGTGAACACCAAGACTTGATAACCCAAACTGATGTTGGCAAGAGTGCAGTTACCCAATTTGCACTGCCCTAAGTGAGCTGTGATTAGAGCCCCTAAAACACATGTACAGCCATCCATGCTGACCAGTCATAATTTGTGCCTACACTTTCCCTGAACTGTTGCAGATGGTTCAAATCCAGACTTTCTGCTCAGTCTCATCTGTGTCAGGAACGGCAGGTGAACTGCATCTGTGATGCTCATCAGAGTCTGCTTCTTCCCTTGCAGCTGCAATGCTGAGACTGCTGCCAAATCCCCCTCCAAGGGACAGTGTGATCTGAGGGAAGCTGATCTCCCACCTCCTGAGGACAGCCAGCAGCCCACAGCGATGTCCGTGGCAACAGAGACCTGGGAGGACAAGCCAAGCAATGAGACATCCAGCGACACTCCACCTGCAGGGAATGTAAGAGAGAGGAATTCCCCTCTCATCTTGGCGTTGTGTTCAAGATTTTTATCTCATTAGAAGCTCTCAAGGATCCCTTTGTTGTAGGAACTAGG
Organism: Serilophus lunatus; assembly: GCA_013399895.1. Lineage (NCBI taxonomy): Eukaryota > Metazoa > Chordata > Aves > Passeriformes > Eurylaimidae > Serilophus > Serilophus lunatus. The sequence continues at coordinate 1,241,443 of VXBA01000855.1, read as the reverse complement.
CAGGCTGGGAGCCTGTGATCCAAAATCACACCAGCTCCCATGGTGCTTCTGTTAGAAGCATTTCTAGGTGCCTTTTTTTACATTTAATGAAACAGGAGTCAGTTTTGTGCCCCTGCCTACACGCCACTGCATTTCTTGAAGGAAGTTCCACAATAACCCCTTCAAGGCTTTCAATGTGTCTGGGAAATCAGACTCCCTCCTCGTCCCCACTTGGTCAAACTGCTGATGTAGGTAACACATGGAGGCTGGAGTTCCTGACCCTGCAGCACCAAAATGTTCTCAGAGCAGAGATAAGATAGCTCAGATCCCCCAGGCACAGGCCCTTGACCAGGTGCTGTTGACTCCTGCATGGTTATTGATAGCCCTGATCCAACCACCTCAGAGCCACTTGTACACAACAGCAAAGGGAGAGGGGTCCTTTATGTTAGGACAGAGGGACCCAGGGGGACAGATTTCTTAATGATCTTGTAGCAGACCTGCATTTACAATCCCGCTGCCAATGAGTTTCCTTTTCTTTCCTTTGGCCACTAAAGTCCAGTGGCCGCAGACCAGGTGCTGCTTTCCCCACAGCCTTGCTCCAACCCTTTCCCGCCTTTCTTGCAGACCCCCAGTCCCGGCTGTCGCCGATCCAGCTCCGACATTGTCCATGAGAGCACGGATGGAGCCAAGGCCCAGCGGGAGTGCCGGCTGCGGCCACACTTCAGCGACCCCATGCCGACAGACTCGGTGAAGAGGAAGCAGCTGGAGCTGAAGATCGCAGCCGCAGCGCGGCAGCACGCGCAGAAACGCCGGCAGGAGCGAGACTATGGTACACACTGTGCACTCTCAGAGGGGCTGGTGGGCCAGGTGCTGAGCTCTGCAAACATGGAGTAACTTTACAACCTGGAGGAGGGAAGCATTAGGGGTCGTAGCTAGGCATGCAAGAAATCAGGATCTACTCTTTTGTGCTTCTGTCCCTGCCTGGCGGATGGCAGGGGAAGGTACAGTCCAAGTGAGTTCACAGGTATGGGCAGTGCAGAGGTGAGAGGCCCTAGGCTTCACCAAGGCACCTGGGAGCCATTTGCTTCTGACTCTCACCAATCTCAGCAGCAAAATGGGTGGGAAAGAGAGCTCACAGCCCTGTTTCACCAGATCTAGCCTGTAGCCCCAGGATTCCTATCACTCATGGCTGAGTTCCTCGGGTGAGCTCTGTGCAGCTGGCAATGCCTGTAACGGTTTGTGTCTGTTCGCAGGTCCAGTGGTAGCAAAAGCCAACCTTGGCCATGGTGGCAGCTTTGACGAGACCCGCCGTGCCCCACGTGGCTCCCTCCGCTCCAGACATCACTGGAGCAACGTCAGCAGTCTGAGCACGGACAGCGGGATCGTTGGCGTGAATGATGCTCGGGACGATCCGGATCCCAGCGAGGGCACCCGGACCAAGCCAGCGGATGTGGAGAGGGCAGATAGTGGCATTGGCCAGATGCCAGCCAGAAAGTGGAGGAACAGGGCATCTGAAACGCTGAGCTCCCTGCAGGCCTGGGAAGCCCACCGGCCCTGCACTGACTGTGGAGAAAGGGACCTCCCGGTGGAGACAGATGTGCAGAACTGCAACCAGAGGAGGGCTGACCTCTGCGAGAAGTGCCGCAAGCGCAGGACGGAGCGCAAGGAGTCTGTGCTGGAGTTTGTCAACACAGAGGCCAGCTATGGAGAGGACCTGCGCATCATCAAAGAGGAGTTCTACCTCCCCATGCAGGCAGCTGGGCTGCTGAGCCAGGAGCAGCTCCAGGGCATCTTCAGCAACATCCAGGAGCTCATTGACCTCAATGAGAACTTTCTGGAAATACTTCAGGAAGAGATCGACCAAGCCTTTGACCAGGTATGATGCTGTGTGATCTAAAGGGGCCAGACTGGGCAGGCAGGAATAGATTTTGTATTAGTGGGGCAGCATAGGTAGAGCAGAGGAACAGGAGGTAGGACTCCTGTTATCTAGTCCCTTGCTCGCTCAGGTACTGTAAACCAGTGATTTTGGTAGCCCTGTGGCTGGTCACAGCTGCTGGCCTCACTCTCTCACTGCCATCAGCAGTCCTGCTTATTTACCCCATTAACAGGACCTAACAGTCCCATTACCCAAGTCAGCTCTAAGCCAGTTCGCCTGGATGCTGGTAAGAGTGTGACCATGGGAGCACAGAGCTCACTTGAGCTGTCTCTCAGGCCACACTTTTGCAGCCCTGAGCTGGCTCTCTTCATGTTGGCTTGGCTGTGCTTGCCTTGGCTTGCAATTTACTGCAGCTTGGCTCCAGGCTGGCTGCAGGGCCAGGCAGCACAGGCTGCTCCCTGCTCTACAGCTCTGTGTACTGGCTGGGTACCTGCCACCTAGTGCACCCCTGCCTTGTACAAGGAGCTTTCCTGCCCCACCAGCATGGTGTCAGAGGGCAGAAAAATGCAAATAAGGCTAGAGAGCAGTCACTGCAAAGGACATATAAACAGATGCACACCCTCCTGTCTTCAAGAAACCAAACCCCACTTGTTACTATGTCAGTTTGTCCAGCATGTTTTGCTCTCTAGGAAACACATCCCTCTTCTCCCTCCCTGAAACCCTACATGTTAGACTGAGTGGCACATGTCTCAAAAACTGGCAATGTGGACAATGACTCATGCACCAGACACAGTGAAGACAGATGTGCACTGCCCATTTGATGTTCCCTGTGAATAATTTATGGAGGCAGTGGCTCCTACAAACAGCTAAGGGTTTCCCCATATCCTCCATGTTGTCTTGGCAGTCAGAGCTCAGTACTTCACTGAAAAGCTGCCAATAGCCAGGGAATGGCTCCTTTTCTTGCTCCTGAAATGAGCAGTGATTGCAGAGCATGTCAGCATACACCTCAACAGAGCTAAAAGCATTACGTGGCACCAGGTTCCTGTAATTCCCATATTATTATGCATCCAGAAAACAGAGGACAATTTACCATGACATTTATGTTCCCATCTAGGCATCAAAGTAGCCACTAACAGGACAACTGAAGGAGACTGCTTCCCAGCCAGGCCAGTTGCTGGGAACAACTGCAGAAGGTGTTGAGTGCCATGTCTGTTACCCGAGTTACAAATCTCTCCTGCCCATTTGCTCCAAAACACTCTCTGTTAATTTATGTGCTGCTGCAGGGCCCCAATATACCCTCCTGACTAGGAGGCTTACTCTGGCCTTGGAGCCCCTGCTCTGGTGAGCTGGCTGAGCACACAGGAGGAGAGAAGACAGCTCTGTATGTGTGAAAGTCCAAGTCTTAGACCAGCTTTCCTTCCCATCCCCATGCACTGCTTCCCCCATACCTGCACAGACTGCCTTTCCGCCAGGAAGGGAGAGCCCAGCCCCACCTTTGGTCTGGTGCTCACCAGACGCTGCAGCAGGTTCATGCTGACAGGACTGAGCACAGATTCCGTGGCTGTACCTCTCCTGAGCTAACCAAGCAGGGGCTGTATTGCATACTTGCAGGGGGACGATGACCTGATGACTGTGTGCATCGGAGAAATATTCCTAGAGTTCGTCAACATGCTGCCAGCCTTTCAGACCTACTGCCTTCAGCAGTCCTCCTCTGTGAATATGCTCAACGCACTGGAGAAGGAGAAGGAGTTGCTCAGGTGAGAACAGGGCTGAGAGCATTTGTCCAGGCTGTGGGGACAGAAGAGCATCAGGCTGAGCATGAAGCCTTTATCAGCCCTCCTAGATCAAAGTTTGATGGTAATGTTCATCAGTTTTCACTGCTTCTCTTCTTGTGGTGAGGACAGTAAGATATTCTCCGAAAAATACTCAGTCCTTGATATCTCCACTGAGGCAACCAGTTGGTCCCCAGCTGTATGCTGTGTTTTGTGGTAGCAGTGTCTGCCCATTGACCACTGCATTGAACTGCCATCAAATAATGCTCAGCTGAGAACAGCTCTCAGTCCCTGGGCCACTGTGTGGCACACAACTTGAATTGTTTCTCATTCCTAGCCCTGGCCTTGTGGGCAATGTCAGGCAGGTCATCTCTCTTTCTACTGCTCATCTTAAAATGATGACAGTACCAAATTTTTGTTTAGAGTGGTTTGTAATTTAATGATGGAAGGCACTACAAATTAACATAATCTGATATAAGGCGATGTATCTGCCTTGTATCTACGTCAGTGAGTACCACAGAAAGATCACATCCTTGCTATTTTATGATTTAATAGAAGTCTGCTGGGGTGCTATCTGCCAGTGTTCCAGACAGCCAAGCACAGCTGCAGAAATTGTAGTTAGTCTCTGAGAAGACAGAATTCACAAGGTTGCAAAACCAGGGGGGCTGCAGTGCCCAGCAGCTGTCAGCACCATGCTGTTCATTTGCATTTAGGATTACAGCATCTGCGGAGAGAACAGCTACCATTTCATTCTCTCTTAAATTCCTGCAGAATATTCCTCAATGTCTCCCAGAATGACAACACAGCACTGCGGCGGATGAACTTGAGGTCCTTCCTGATGGCCCCTTTGCAAAGAGTCACCAAGTACCCACTGCTGCTCAGCAGAATCATCAAGGCCACCACCGAGTACCACCCAGACCATGGCAGCCTGCGGGAGGCCAAGAGCCGCATCGAGTCCCACCTGGAGCACATCAACATGAAAACCAAGCAGGAGGGGAACACGTGGACCCTCCGATCCTTTCGTCAGGACAGCAAGAAGAAGAGGGAAGTTATCAACATTGAGATGAGAGAAACTGCCCTCAAAACCGTCGGTTGGCTGCGGGAGGAAACGCGATTTGTGATGGAGGGGTCTCTGCAGCTGGCCCAGCCCCCCGACGGCCAGTGGGTGAAGAAAGGCAGCAAAACCCTGAAGTTCCAGAACATGCAGGTCCTCCTCCTGGTGAACATGAAGCGTGTGTCCGAGTCCAGTCTGGAATCAGCTGAGCCTGGGCCTGTGAAGGATGCCGTGCTAGTACTCATCAGGGACAAAAATAACGGGAAGTTCCATTTGCTCAGGGAGCCTTTGAGGCTGAGTAATTGCATTGTCTCCACTGATCCCGACTGTGACGACACTTTTGAACTCATTGAGATCAGGAGGGAGGCGTTTGTGTTCCGGGACAGCGACCGGGCACGGACTCACCACTGGTTCCGGCAGATCAGGCGGTACTCGAGGGAGCTGGGCTCCTGGAAGAAGCGGCGGAACGCTCTGCCCAACATCATGATCAGCACTCCTCACACCAGGCCCTGAGTCCTGCACGGGCACACTTGGCTTGACCGGTGCCACGTGCAAAGACCATCAAGGGCCTCAGTGGCTTGAATTTGCTGTGCTCCATGGACAGCACGGGAGGAGCCTGGCCCCCCAGAGACACTTAACAGCACTGGAAGCAAGCACCACAGCCTAATGGTGGTCTCCAGCCTCAGGACTCACAACCACTTTGTGGCTCATGCACATACAGAGATGGGCTCCCCTCAAGGAGCAGATCACTGGATGAAAATACTGTTTAATTTGTTAATATTGCACTGCAGGAGAATGATGTATGATGCTTGCCATTGCATGGATCGTGTTGAAAGCCAGTCTTGATGAGAGAGGTTTCCACTACTGACTGTATTTGTTCAGCATTAGGTAAAGTCAGGGTCAAAATTAGGTCCAGTGTTATGCAACAGAGGATGAAAGTTGGAGAAAATTATGTTTTCCATCCCTACTCCTAAGAACTGTATTTCATTATTCACTTCTGTATATTCAGTCAAAATACTTGTTTAAAAAGAAAGGCCTTTCATCTTTAATCCAAATCAAGTAGGTGTCAATTTGTTCAGATTCAGCTGCATGCACACAGCAGAAAAAAAAAAAAAGAAAAAAAAAAAGGCAAACATGAATAAAAGGAGATTTTGCTCTCTGACACATACACCCCACATGTGTAGAACCCATGGAAATGCAGCATACCCTCACTGAAAGTCTGTTATTTAACTGACTTAGGGACTGGAACATAATGCTGCATCTGAAATATCTCAGAAGTATATGTAAATACAGCTCTGCTACCACTGATAGTGAACTTAAGAGTTTGCGATTATTTAAATGATGTAATCTAGTGTATTTCAAAATTTAATTGAAAGGAATAATTTACATTGTACTGTAGAGTAACATAAAAGGTTTTAATAATTATGTTTCAATTACTTTAGGTGGGTGCTTTTTTAAATATTTGTGTTCTGGAATATATCTTTCACTTAGTGTGGGTGGCATTCAGGTGAACAATATGCCTACGTCTGCTCAGTGGAAGGGCTACTCCCAGTGAGACTGGGAGAACAGCACAAACCTGCTACCCTAATTCTCACTAGACAACAACAGACTGGCACAAAATCTTTTGCTCTGGCTGCAGTCCTGCCTGGGCTGGTCAGGCCCCAGTGCACCAGACGTGAGAGCCAAAACTGAGGCCATGAAGCACTCCCCCATAAGGTCCAGCCTCTCTCAGTTCCTCAGCAGGGAAATGACTCCAAGTTGAACAATGGTAAAAAGGCAAACAGGGCTTAACCTTTTCAGCCTGACATTACCACTGACCACTGCCTTGCAATTACAAGATCAGCAAAATGTCATGCTGTGACTTACACAGCAAAGGCCAGATTTCAGCCCTGGAGGCTAAATTAAGGCAGCCTAAATTTTGGTTCATGGATCTCAGAGGACAGACAGCCCGTAAATGTTGTTTCAGACCCACAAGATAAAGGCAAAGCCAGTCAGTATTGGCTTTTACAGGAAGATTCACACACACACATTTATTTATTTCTCCAAAGATCAACCAGCAACAGTGGGCACCACATAAAGGCAGACAGAAGCCACCTTCACAAAGGTAGCTCTAGTCTTGTATGTCACCACTGACCCAGCGCCTGAGCAGTCCTCAAACCGTGCCCAGGACTTTGTCTTCTGGTCACAGCTATCAGAGCTTGTTACACTCCTCCAGGCTCTGAGGCAGACACCAGCAGTAGCCATGGGCATACTAGCTGTATTTTCTCTTAATCTGCACCATCCAGGATTTTAGTGCTTTGTATTGTCCTTGGGGAAATGGCAAGATTTGCATCCTCTGGAAGGTACCCAAGACGTGAAAGGTGGCCACGTGCAACTGTAGTGAGCAATAGCTGTTAAAGTGCTTGTCAGGGCAGCAGCCTGCCTCCCTCAGGTGAGCTGGAATTCCCTCCAGCTCTTTCTAGTTGCTAGACAATAAATTGTTTGTTCCTCCAAAATATGCAATGAATAGCCAGTGATGAGCACAAGGCACTGCTTGCGTTTGCTGTTTGTTTTTCTCAGAGATGAACAGAGCAGCTGCTGGAGAAAGATTTCTCTTAGGCAGTCATGACAGATCTGCACCTATGAACCTTCAAGTCATATTCACCTTTCATGAAATAAGCAACAGCTTATAGCACCTTTGCCTTCTTTCCCAAGAATTCAATGGACAGCCACCTTCTCTTCATCACCTCCAGGGCAGTTTTGACAAGGGAAGGTGTAGGTACAGTAAGGGTAACAGCTAAATTCATCCAAACATCAAGTGGCTTTCACAGCCACACAAAGCTGGAAAGTTTTCAATTACTTTCCAGCACAGTGATTTTCCCCACATCAATTCATGCTCCAACCCAGACATGGACCGTTTGTACAGTTTGTACAGTCGTATCTTTCAATAAACCTTCAGCCAGCCTGGCTGTTCAAAAAGGTTAGAGAACAATAAGTATACGTAAAAGGTCTGATATTAGAATCAATCTTGTGTTTGGCTGATTGCTCAATTTGTCAGATTCAGGGGTTTTTTAGGTATCACAGGAAGCACCTGCCTGCCAGGCTTCTAGTAATCACTGCCTATTTCCTCTGAACCGGGCAAACTGTCCCCAAAAGGAGGTCCATAAATAATCACTGGGCATTAAGTTACAAGCAGGACATGTACTTGGTGCTGTAGCCCTGTCCTAAAAACCCTGTGACCAGGGAACAGTAGGAGCCCTTTGATCTGGAACAGCCTGCTACGGGAAGTGACAGTGGGATTGTTGAACCTGTCAAAATTGACAGAGGTTGTGCTTCCAACACACGTGCTGCTTTTATGGATCTGGTGTGTACAGCTGCTTGACTGCCTGTAAATTACAGGTGATGAAAGGGAACACAAGCATGGAACAATGCAAGAGCCTGTGCTGTGGGGTGGGGCAGCACAGGAAGGGCAAAGAGTGTCAGCACACTTACAAGGCAGTAGATTTCCATAATCCTCAGACACCTTTCTGAACCCTCTCCTGGGAAGTTCCAGGTCTTTCAGCATCACACTAATGTCACGGACATTAGTTGTGCTGTATTTTTCCATTTCTGATTAACAAACTGACAAAATGCTATTAAAATCCAGGGTACTTGAGAATAGGGTTGTCTGCAAGCCAAGAAAGCAATTATTTGTTCCAAACTGGCTGCCCTAGGACTCTGTAATATTTTTATGCTTCTCATTGTCATGACTGACAAAGTACTAAGATTGCTTTTCAAGACTCCTGCCCACTGAACTTACCCAGCTAATACAAACAGACCTTTCTGGAACTACCACATCAGGGGTAAAAAGAGTGAGTTGGTTACTCCCTTGATTTATCAGAACTCAAAAATGACCTTTAACAAGAATTTAGTATAAACTTTACTGGTAATTTACCAGGAAAACAACAAAAGGCAGCCTTTATTTATAGAGTTCATGGAGTTCTGAAAAACACACAAAAAGAAACACAAAAAAGACAAAACACTGGATTAAAAGCCCCCCTGTGAGCTCAGGTCCCAAGGAAAGAATAGCTCCTTTATGAGTCACAAGGCTGGGTAGGAAAGCCTGAAAAAATCATGGGGAGATGAAGAGCAAATACTTCAGAGGGCAGAGACTTCTGCTTTGGTGAACAGTGATCTTCTCCTTTATGGTGAATTTTTTCATTCCTGGTTGTCCTTAACAGAAGTGTGGAAAGAGAAGGGGTGTTCAGTGTGGGTCTCTGCTCTGTGTTCAAAAGCACATCTGAAATGTGCTTTGGTCTGGCAGCAAGAAGCTGGTGTAGCTGTCACTGGAGACTGAGATTGACCTCAGCAATCATTTTGAGATCATCTTGGATCTCAGACCCTTCACAGCATGTGAATTTTTCATGCAGCAAAAGTCCCAGGAGGGCAGATCTCCAGCAGGAGATTCTGGTGAATTTTGCACTCTCTTGCTTCTCCCTGACATCCTGAAAGGGAAAATAATTTAAAACTTCTAACACTATTTCAAAGATCCCTTCAGTGCTCACAGATGAGGCAGCTGTAGTAACTCTCATTTTGTGCTATCAGCACGTCTCCTCTTAAATGCATGCTGGGGAACTGGGTGAGATTCAGCTGGAATTAGGCTGACATTCTCTGACTTGAAATTGGAAAAACCTGGAACCAAAAGCAAAGGAGGAAACTATCCTCCCAGAGATCAAATAGATACTCAAAGCTCTCACTGTCATCCTTGAGTGGCCTGTCACTACAGTGGAGTATGAAGGAACAAAAGGTCTTCCTGATCAGGCAGGCAAAGGAACTGCCTTGTATCTCTCAGGCTGCTGCAGAATATCAGTGTGACTGGAGACAGGTACAAGCATTATTTAAAATAAAAAAGTTTGACAGTAACACTGTACAGTCCAAAAGAAGACCTCTCCCTCAGGAAGCTGAAGGTGATCCACTACAGGAAATCTTTCTATAGCATGATGGAAAAGTTGAGTGATGGGAACACTGTGGAGGAATCAAAACACAGGCAGAGCATCCTCCAGCACTGGTCTCTGCCCAGGCTTGAGCAGTTACACTGCTGGAAAATGCTGAAAAGCTGGCATTAGGCTCTAGGTCCATTAGCAGGGATTAATATAATGATAATTTGAAACTCTCCAGCTCAAATCCTGCCCCATTGTGATCTCCACCAGTGCAAGCTTTGCATCCGTGAGAAATATCTCTGCTGCAAATCAGAAGACTCAGTCTGCAAACTGGATAGAGACCCTGGGAAGGCTCTCTGCATCCAGTCTAGCATAGGAACCCTTTGTTTCAGTGGCAGTGGAGCCCCTGGTGGCTTTGAACCTTCCCCTCCTAGCATAAGAACTTCCCTTGCAGTGCCAGAGTCACATCCTTGAGAAGACCTGCATCAAACATCTGTCTGGGTGTCATGGGGAGGGCTGGCAGTGGGGGTGGCAAGACTGGAGGTCACAGGAAAGTCACAGAGGAGATCCCATGATTGATGCCTGGGGTAACCAAACCACACAGATAGGTCAAGGCCTTTACAGCCCTGGACCATTTCACAAGGGCTGAAATCTCTGTCTTTTTCTTCCATTAATGCTTTCTGCAGTCCCTGCTAAAGTCTCAAACAGGCTGCAGTGGTTGGCAGACTTCACAGAAGCCTGTGAAAGCTGCACAGGGCTCCAGTGCAGACCCACAAGCAGCCAGCAGAGCACCCTTGCAGAGCTCAGGCTCTTACGTTTCCCCAACAGAGGCAGGTTAGATCTTTGTACACCTGTAGTGTTAATGTGCAGGTAAACAAGTATTCAGACAAGGAGTGTATTCCTCCTCCTTTCAAGAAAGGGCTGGTTTTTGGACAGCCATGTTCTCCTTGGGCAGGGCAAGTCCCTGGTGACAACCAACCAGTGCAAGCCAGAAGTGCTGCAGCTTAAAGTGACAGTAAACAGGCAGTGGAACCTGCAAGGAGGTACCCAACTCATGATACCAAGGAAATACCCAACTCATGCCTGACCCGCAACACACAGACGGGAGACCATACGGGACTCTTCCTTCCAAAATCAAACACTCCTGTAACGACACTCCATGAATTCAGCAGGGAGGAGGCTCTGAACAGCCCCTACACATTCTCCAGTAGAGCTGCACCACAGCAACAGGCAGTACTTTAATAAGGGAAGATGGACTGCTGGGTGAACAACAGGTTGCCATCCACACAGAGACCCCCAGAGTCACCCATGTTCACTTTCTACTCTCCTTAATTGCCTTGGTGTGTAATGTACTGGCTGGAAAACTTCAGTGAGGCTCTTTAGCACAGAAGTCCTCATTTTGCACTGAAATGAAGGCAAATTTTTTACTCAGAGAGAAAATCCTTGGCAATCCTAAAAAAAATAGGAAGCAGTTAAATTACTGCAAGAAAAATCAAAGTTTACCACATAGTGTTACAGTTCAGAGAATACTTAAAGCTAGCACTGCAAGGGAGAGGAGGAAGCCTCCCTCCACACACTGGCACAGCATGTGGGGGGAACTGTGTGATGCACCAGATTGTGAGCAAACACTGCTGAAAAATAAAGATCAGTTCCTTGATCCAGTTCATTGCACAAAGATGTTTGCTGGCACCAGAAAAGGGCAGTCTGGAGGTGATAACATGTCCATTAACAAGTCCCAGTTCAAAGAGGTAGCTGGACTGGCTGCAGTTAATCAATTCCTGCAGGCAGAGCCCAGTTCAACAGCCAGTCCCAAGGTCTGCTCTGCATCCTGTGTCATGGAGCTCTGCTCACCTCTGCTTCCCAAATCGTTTCAGGTCAGCACTTTCATTGATCTGCTCGGCTTGAACAGGCAGTGCTATAAATAAGGAGCAGTTAATCAACTATTTAAGTGCCCTTTTCACTGAAATAAAAAGCCCCACAGAAATGACGTCAAGATGCAAAAAAAACCCCAACCACCCACCAAAAAACAAAAAACAAAAACCCCCAACCCAACCAAAAAACAAATGAGTGAATACAAAGACGGTCCAAGAGAGTGCTCCTGGGAACACACTTGAGGCTGAAGTGGCTCAGGGAACAGCCGTGCTGGCTGTTGACTCAGACTCTCCAGAGCTCCTGCTCTGACTCACTCCCCTCCCAGCTGCCAACACTGCACAGTCCATTCAGTACCAACAGGAGTTACTTGTTCAGAGTTCAAGTGCATCTGATTCATCATGAGCCATCAAGCCTCTGGAGCTCAGTGCCATTCCCTGCTGGCCAACCTGCTCCTGTTCCCCCTTGGAAAGGGACAGCTCAGAGATACCTCCCCATCCTTCTGGGTTTTCCCTTCTTCCCTCTGCTCCCAGCTTTGGGATGGGAACACAATTTATCGTTTAGGATCAGAGTGCTGAGCAGATTCACAGTCAGGGCCACAGGTCCTACAGGCTACCTCTGTGCAGAGGAAGCTACCGAAGCACATCCCACCTTTCCTGCTGCAGCCTAGAGAGCAGTTTTCTTTTCCCTTTTCCAGACCCAGCCTGGGGATGTGCTGTGCAGCCCAGCTCTTGCAAACAGTGCTTTTCCAGAGGAAGATGCTAGGATCTCCCAGCACCTAAGCACAGGAAAAAATGAGGTGTTTGCTAAAATGCTCCAGGAATATCACACCAGAGTGTCTTTCTCGGGCACTTGCTCTTCACAGACCCTCAGAGGCAAGGATCCCACTCCTTTCACCTCTTAAGTAACTCTTGCTCTTCCAGTTGTCCCTCCCACAGTACCTGCACCTGCCGCAGCACTGCTCTCTCTCCACCAGCTCTCAGAAATCACCGAGATGCGAAAGCTGGCAGGTCTGGGATCTACTGAAAAGCTGCTCTGTGTCAAGAGGCAGACCTGCTGCATGACCAAATGCAACCGGAGCACCTGGGACACAAGCCAGCACAAAGCCTCAACCAACACCTGCCCTGCCACGTGGTCTCACATCCCAGTTCCCTCCAACCCGGGACACCCCAAACCCATGCTCAGGAAACCTTTCTCCAATTCCCCTGCTCCCACACATTTCCTGCGTGACCTTGATCTGCACAGCTGTGTCTCAGAGCCTTGGAGTGTTGCTTCACCCCATGTCTCTGGTTTTGGCAGTAAAACTGGCTTAAACTCCTTCCTTCCTCCCACCTCCACAGGGTTAAATTGAGAAAGGAGCAAACAGTGGCACAAGGCAAGAACAAAGAAGTACTTTGAAAGCTGCTCTCACTGCCATAGGACTCAGGAAGCGACACCCTCCTTTTCTTCAGCTGTGAAAGAGGGATATTACCAAATGGGTATAACTTAAATGCCAATAAATCAGAACAGGCTCCCAGGAAGGACAGCAAAAAATAGCAGATGATCAGACAACAGGCAGAGATACCAAATGGCCAAAATCAAAGAACAACTTTTATTGGCCAAAATAACCAAGAAACCATTTTCTTTCAACAAACAAAACAACCCCCTAACTGAAACAGTGGTAAATCTTTGCTAACAAACTGAAACACTAACAAACCTCACAGAAACTTAACTGACTGTGTTTATCCTCTGGAAGTACTCCTCCTCACAAAGAAGTTAGCTGTTCTTAACTCTCCTGCACCAGTGAAAGTAGAATGGAAAAACTCAAAGTCATCCAGGATGAGAACAAGCACACTGGGAGCTATGAGTCTGTCCACTTACACAGATGAAAGAGGCTGCTGGTGTTAGCAAACACCTTCCATGCAATTATTTGAAACTAGTAATTTCCCCTTTTCTCAAGATACAAACATGTTACTACATGAAATATAGATTTGGGTTCTTTTAATGCCAGGACACAGGTACAGTTGTGGTCTGTAAGGTTGTTACAACTCAGTCAGTACCTGCAGTTTATCTCCTCTATTCAGAAACTTTGGAAAGTAAAAAAAACATTAAAAAAAAAGGTTACACTGAGTTCTTGAGGCAAATGATCACATTAGACCTCAGCATTTACTCCTTTCAGTAAAAAAAAAAAACCAGACAGAGGAGGCAGGTGTTTGAGAAAACCTTGCTCTCCATGGTAACTGAAATCTTGGAGGAAAGATAAAAATGAGAGAAAAAGAGAGGGAGAGAGATAAGCCAGACACCAGTTCCAACAGAGGAATTCTCAAGAATATTTTCACTACTTTCTCAATTAAGGGGGATACATTAACAGAAAACACTAAAAAATATTTGGTTAACAAACAGCTATGCAAGTCTGTTTGACTTACCTAGATGAAAATTTAAGAAACAAAAAGGCAAAAAAAAATCAGCGTCTTAAAAGAAATCAGGTATTTACACACTGTGTTTTTTAAAACATCATGTGTATCTGCACCGAGCTGTGTGCTGTGCTCACATCTCTGAAGGTGTGTGAGCAGACACAGCCACAGCTCCTCACTGCTGGAGCAGGGAAGCAACACTACAGAACTAATGGGAATCTCAGCTCACAGGAGTTACTGGCTATTGCTGCTGTGCACAGAACGGCACCGTGTGTCTGACAGAGGAATTCACGGCCAACAGAAACCCTCCTGCCCTAATCTAGACATGATTTTACAAAACACTGACACTGTACTACACCTTTTGTAAGAAAATAGAGAGCAGCTTTGAGCTGCAGTTCTTCTAAACTACTGTAGGAAGGCTTCACTAGATACTTCCTAAGTTGGCAACCATCTGAGGTAACGGATGATGCTGTTAAAAGGAGCATTCTTCATTTCTCTCCGCCTGCACCAACAGTTGCCTCCTTGTTGAGTCCTCTGATGGACAAATCATAAACCACCTCCTCGATTTTCTTGACGTCGTATTTCAGGCCATCGTAGCGTTTCCTCAGGGAGTCGTTCTTCAGGTTGAGGAGGCGGAAGCCCGAATCCAGCTCGTTGATGAAGGCTGAGATGCGCAGAGGACGAGAATAGTCCCCAGCTGTGACACTGTTCACTGCCAGCCTGGCCTGTGAGGGCACACAAACCACAGAATGTCAGCAGAGTACACACCCCAGTCACAGCACCCTTCCTGTCAGGTACTTCACCAAATGAAGCCCCTGTGCTCCAAGCAGTTGGTTACTCATATTTAGATCTACGTTTTTATTATCATAATTCTGGATTTTCAATCAAATTACTAGTTTAAATCTTGAAAGCATCAGTGAGGAACAAGGAGAGAAGCAGCTTGCTACAAGTTCAGATCAAGGTGTTGTGTATCACAGCTTCCAGAAACAACTCAGGAAAGCTAGAAAGCACATTACTTTTTTTTTCTTTAGGTCAGTTTCAATCCAAATACATGCATGAGCATCTTCCTTACCAGCTCACTGGCGAGAGTTAGTACACCAGAAAGATAGTCCTCAATGTCCAGGTGAAAGCCCCGTTCTCGATCAGCTTCAACTGAGATAAAAACAGAGCAGCGATCAAGAGATGCTGAGCACGAGCAAACCCAGCCAGCTGAAATTGCATTTGTTTACTGGAGCTAATTTGAAATATCAAATTTATGAAATATTACAAAGTAAAAGCCTTTTCCTGTACGTGATGTAATTACTGCCTCTCCTCAGAGTTTTGATTCAGCATCTTTTACATCCTCAACTGGACATACAACAAGTTATAATCGATCCAACAGAATAACTGAATTTACATCAATATACAGGATATATTTTCCTTTTTTTTTTCCCCAAACCTTTTGCTCTTTGAGGACACAATTCTTTTATGGCAAAGAATTTAATCTGTTTTCCACACCTTTTAAACACCAAAAAGCAAAAAGTTAAAAAAATAAAACTCACATCTTTGTTTTATTCTTTCAGTAGATTTACGCAGTTTGAATGAAGGACCTTCATCAATGAAGAACTTAGTAATGAATAAATACATTTGTTCACATTAAGTTTGCCAATTTCCTTCTTCTAAGAATTTGTTGTTTGTATAATGAAATCAAATACCAGATAAAACTCTGGAACCGAATTCATGGAAGAAATTTAAGTTCTGCTGTTTCCCTGTACCTCTGAGAGCTACAGTATCTAAGAAGGTCACAAGCTTATTCTCTTTGGTTACCACATTAACTTACTCCCAAGTATTTCTGCAACAGCTTCTCGGGTCACTAATGTTTCTGACTCCAAGTAGACTACAAATGCTGCCAGAAACACCAACCGCTGAAGCACAAACCTCCAGTGCTCATGAAATCTGCAGAAGAAACACAAAGTCAAGGTATAAATAAATCATGTCTGTTACTGGAGCATTAGGCTTGTTTTCTCCCTTTATTTGCAGTATTTTTGCCTTATCAAAATGATACCAGTTCAAAACCATCTCCTTGGCACTCCAGAACTCCCTGCTGCGTGCTCACACTTGTTTTCCCCTCTCACAGATCCGCTCAGCTCCCAGAGTTTCCCAGGTTGCGAAGCCCACAGAGAGCCAGGACTTTCCCTCCTACCTTCTCTCAGGAGATCTAAGCTGACAAGATTCTTGTGCTTTGAAATGTTCTTGCCAGACACTGTCCCCTTCTGGCAGCAACAGAACACAAAGGTGACAACTTCATTTAGTGTCTGCAGAACCAAACAGCCATTTCATGACAGATTTAGAACCCTGCTTCCAGAAATGCCCCAAACAGAACAACTTAACTGAAATTAATGGAGCAGTAAATGAAATGCCCTGCTCCCAGATACAAGGGCAGCTCCAAGAGAACATCAATTTCCTAAGCTTTCCTTTTTAGGAAAGTTTCTAGAAAAATAATTCAATAGTATTTTTAGAGAAGAGTTACAGTTTCAGCAAAAGCATTTTTTTTTCTATGCTGATAAAAACCTCACACTTGTCTACCACGATTTATTTTTCAATAAGAAAGAAGCATTCAGTCCATAAATCATTATAAATCATATAAATCATTATTCCAAAGCAAGGATGCCAAATGCCCAGGTAATTCCCACAGATATCTGTGTCTGTCTGTGTATGATCATGCACACCTGTAGTACTGATCAGCAGGAAATTTGGTCTTCAGAGATTCCATCTGTGTCCTCACTGTACCAAAGTGCTCACGAGCTTTCTGACATTTCTTTGGGACTGAAAAAGAAACAGCACAGCATTCAAGGAATGAGTGTATTCAGGAAATGGATCCCTGACAGGGAACAGGGGGGTTGTAAGCAGAGTTTTCTAGAGTAGACAGCACTATTTACACTTGTTTGTTGTCCAAGACAGGCTACTTGGAATCAATCTAAGATAGATTGAACCATTGTTGCACCATAAACCACAGAGGTAAAGGAGAAAGCATCCTGAGTTCCAGGCTGGCTGATCTGCTCTGGGCCATCCAACTCACACAGGCAAATGAAAAGCAACTTTTCTTTCTCCGTATTAAAATCTTACCCTATTTTTATTTATCCATCAGTTAAATATGTAAGGTGCAACATCCCTCCAGGAAACTGCATTTCCTGCTTTTTAATGACGAGTTTGAAGAAACTGGGTGTCAGCCTGTCCAGTGTGTCACAGCCCTGCAGAGCGAGGATCCAGTGCCACCTCCCGTTTGCCGACAGGAATTACAGCCACCCACCAGAGGAGTCAGACCAGCAGCCCGGCCACAAACCCCAGACCTGGCCCAAGGAAGGCCAGAGATCACCCTGACAGGCTCTCCTGCCACGTGCAGAAGCCAGGATTATTCAAAGATCCACAGAAGCTCAATCTGAAAGACGGTTTTTATCAAATAAGCCCTACTAGGAGTCACTACAGTGTGTTTATGAAACTTCTTTCAGTTAATAAAACATAATTTGTGTTTAAGAAAAGAAGGGAGGGAGAGAGAGTGACATCTGAACAAATGAAAGGTTCAGGAAGCAGGTGAGTTTTCTGTGTGGACAAGAGAACTGTGTGAAGCTCAGTGACAGCTCCGGGGCTGCCAAGGTCGTGTGAGCTGTCACAGAGTAGGGGACACATCTGCATTTTACCTCCTAGCAAAGCAACCTGTGACAAAAATAAACAATCTTTACTGCAAAAGTTCAGACAACAGTGCCCACACAACCCCCAAATTGATGCACTATGCTTGTGCATCCTTGGGTATCACCATTTTGGACAGGGAACCAAGGAAGCTTGTGCAAGATGACATTTTAAAAAACACTGGCTGGTACAGGAAACTGTCCTCCACCAAACTTCCAAGTATCCCATGTTTCTATCGCCAGAGCTCAGGCCACCCCTTCCTCTCAGGGCAGATTGCTCCTGCAAACCCTTTCCCTGTTGTCACTGGCTCCCTGTTGTTTCCTTGAGTCTTCATCACTCCCCCTCGGCTGATGATGCAGGAACAAACAAAGGAGGAACCAGGAGGCTGCAGGAGGAAACCTTCTCCCACTTAGGGTGGCACAAGGAATGGGAATACCTGGCAAAACAGCTTCTGCTGGAGCTGCACCTGCTGCAAGTCATGGCAACACAGCTGCAGGCACCCAGAATTAGTGACTCTGTCACCTGTGAACTTGTAGTAATTAATGGTATTTTTGCCTGTTTATTATTAGTTTGCATACTTATTTATGTTTTTCTAGTTTACTGTAGTTTACTAATAGTGTTAAAAGTTCTCTTTACATCTTGGAATAAGTAAGGCTAAAAAAGTCATCTTCATGTTACAAAGTACAGCCAGAAAGCTGTTGCAATGAGAATAATCTTCTCTTTCAACATTGCTTATCCCTTTTTTAGCTACTAAGGAAGAACCCTTCTAGTTTCTAGTAAAATCACATTACTGACTCAAACAGCAAGATGCTGCAGGAAGCCAGACAGACATTTAAGGCACTACACTGCAGAACTACAGCCACTATCAAATGGTACTGTGCTCTGAAGATGTGACATCTGACAGCCGTTATTTATCCCCCAGCAATGCTCCTGTTGATTTGCATTACATTATTCTGCTGTAAGCCTTCATTAATCCAAACACTTACAAACTTCCCTTGCTGTGCTTGGAACTGATGGCAAACTGACAGGTCTGTTATCATGAGTTAACTCCTAACCTGTTAAGCATGAATTCATTATTTGTGATATTACAAGAATAGCTTTGGGTTTGGGTCTTTTTTAAATTAGTTTTGTTCTTTTTTTTTTCTTTAACTATTCCAAATCTCTTCTCAGACTCCACAAGTTCCAGGACCAGCTCTCCCCAGCAACTAAAAATCCAGTGAAAACACACAAGTCAGACACAGGCCCCTACTATTAGTGCTGGAAAACAACTTCTGAAGTTGTTAGCCACACAACATCCACAGGTCTTCCCAGCTCAGAAAACTGAGTGTGTGCTTCTGCAAACAGCCAAACAGCAGTTCTGACCTTCAGCACTGATTCAAGCAGGTGGAATTGCACAGGTCAAGCCTCAGGAGCTGCTAAACACGGACCCTCTCCAAGGCCAGAGGAACCCCAGGCCTGCAGCTCCAGCAGGAGTGAGCTGAAAACAACCAGTCAGCTCTGCAGGTGAATAAAGCAGCACCTGGGGAGGCTTTTTCTAGTCAACTCCAGAGGGGGGCCTCTCCAAATTCCTCTCTCAAGAGTTTCCAGCAAAGTCAGAATGGTTGCTTCTTTTCAGGAGACACTGATTGGGGAAAACCCCCAGCTTTTCAGCGACATATTTAAGTTTACGCCAGTAGTTTCATCAGCAAGCTGAGAAACAGGGAAGCAGAAAAAGCACATTTGACACCTGGGCCTGCAGTGCAGCTCTCATGGCCTCGAGGAAACGGGCTGGCCCTGAAACATTCTGTCAAACATCTTCAACAAAGCTGGAACCAGGGACAACCCAAACCTCAAAACCAGCACAACAACTCCTGTTGCCACTCAAATGTTCGTCAAGAGCAGCTCCTGCTTTTCCAGCCCTTACAACCTCCTTTTGTGTTTCACAACATTAAGCACGTTTTACATGCATACAGAGGGTTTATCATGTACAAACCACATTAAAGTCTCCCCCCACTCCTTCCCAGTCCACCCTGAACACCCCTAGAGCTTCCCGGAGTGTGGAGTGAGGGGTCGGACGGGGACACTGTTACACGGGGCGAGAAAACAACCCACGCACGTGTCTCCTCCAGGTTGGGCCAAGAGCCAACTCCGCCGCCCGGGAAGCGCCCGCCTGGAGAGGGACACACGGGCTGTGCGGCACGGCAGGGCGGGGACGGCGCCTTTGCCGCTTGTCCGGCTCGAACCCTCCGGGCCGCGCCCGGGCAGCGCTGGCGGGAGGAGCCGTGCGGGGGCCCCGCGGGACTCACTGTGCTGGAAGCCGGGCCCCTGGTGCACCCCCTGCAGCAGCGTCAGGATCTCCCGCGCCGTCTGCTCCAGCGTCTGGACCTCCTTACGGATCTCCTGCGGGCACAGCGCGCCGTCAGCCCCGCGCCCTCCGCCGCCACCCTCCCATCCCATCCCACCCCGCCCTGTCCCGTCCCGTCCCGGCACCTCTCGGATGTCCTGGTCCAGGCCCAGCGCTCCCTGCAGCGCCGCGAACATGTCGCTCACCGACATCCTGCC